>JAHHUM010001558.1:0-266936 GCA_036173005.1 Crenichthys baileyi
TTTTTGTTTAAAAATGAAGGATTTTTTCTTAAAAATTTTTGTTTTCCCCTTTCCATTTTAAAAAACCTTAATTTTTGTACTTTTAAAGGAAATAAAAAATTTAAAATTTTTAAAAACAGCCATTTTAAAAAACACAAATTTAAAAAAATTTGGCCCGGGTTTTTTACAACAAAAAACACCCCAAAATTTTCTTTTTTCTTCTACTTGAAGGGAAGTTTTGGATTTTTTTGTTTTTCTTTAAAATATCCAAAAAAATTGGGGGGGAAATTTCTAGATAAAGAAAACCTAAAGTTTAAAATAAGTTACCTTCAAGGGTAAAGCATTATGTGAACAGTTGACAGAAAATCCACCATAGCCTTTCAATGGAGATGATCATTTGTCTGTGCCTTGAGTAGCAGTCACAACACTCTTGCCGGCTGTTTGGCTCAGACAAGATGTTTTATAAGAAAGTAGACTTAGACCCCAGTGACCACTCCAAGAGTGCCACCGGGGTCCTTTTGAAGTAGAACATCAAAATAGAAATAGTGGGAGAGGAAACACATTTCGAACACCTGATGGCGTATGACAGTACAGCTGGGATATGTTGTGCACTTTAGGAATGTTGAACATGAAGGGAGCTGTCTTGAGTGCCAAGCTCTGGGTGAAGTCGAGGATTGTCTAACAATGAACTTCACAGTGTAAACCATAGAAGTATGAAAAAGACACTCAAAATGGCAAGGTGATACCGTCTAATAGAGATCTTTGATTGTCATGGAGTAAGAATGTTAATGCATCATAAAATGCAACAGTCGAGAGAAACATCTATAAAAGCTCTTAGAAAAAGCAAAACGATCTGAACTCTGCATAATTGCAAACCCTCAAAAACAGTCTCACTTGGTTTCAGGGTTACTTATTACAAATGACCGAAAAGGCCAAAGAAATTGTTCTCATTTTCTCTTCTGGGACCTTGAGACTCAACAGCTGTTAAAAGGAAAACAAAGTAGGATTTTTTTAAAATGAGAAACACATCAGGGACACTAAGATGATGGATAAACAGCAAAAAAGGCACAGAGCTGCAGACTCATAGGCAGCATAGCAATGTTGTTTCTCTCTGTTTACTTGCACTCTGATGGTTTCCATTAATATTGATGCACAGCAGAAAATCAGAAAGGAAAGTGGGATGTATTTGAAAGCAAAGAGCAGGGTAAATTTGTTTGAAATAGTGCTCATATGAATTTATAATCAGGGAGAAGTTCATGTCACTTCTTTCTTTGATACATAGGATGAATCTCAGTAACTACATCTGACTGTATTTTCAGCAAACAGGTGTATCAATAAAAGTTGGAAAAGTGTCCTATTTCCCATGAATACATGATTATATTTAATTTGGTTTTTATAGCACCCATTCTCAACAAATATTTAATTAAGGCACTCTATATAACAAAATGATTCTGTTTATATTCAATTATATGCTTTCAACTGCATCCAAACATGTTTTATTCACTCCAATTCACAAAACGCCAGGGTCCATACCAGGAAGCACAGTCGTAGTTTAACACACCTCTTTGCAGCTTCTGTACTTCACTAACTTATTGAGACACCGTCTTGCCCATGGCCAAAGTAAATCATATTAAAAAAAACAATCCAAATGGTGCAAATCTAATAAAAATAAATACTGTTCTGACTGAACAGAAAAATAAACAAATTACATGTTGAACATAGGATCTATCGTTTCAAAGACATGGTTAATTAATGACTTGATTTGTGATAATCCGATTGATTTATGTATGACAGAAACCTGGCTGCAGCAAAAGGATTTTTTTAGTATAAATGAGTCAACTCCTTCCATTTATTCAGATTTTCACATTCCTCAAAATATTGGGTGAGGAGGAGTAACCACAATGTTTCTGTTAGATTTATTGAATAATCCTAGGCCAATTATTAGCTACCACTGCTGCCAACAACTTAAGATTCTCCTTCTATAGATAATACACTTGGCCCTGTTTCTCTCCTAGACATAGCCGTTGGCTGAGCTTTTATTGCAACTAACTATACATGCTCTCTTTCATCATGTAGACCTCAAAATTGGCTCAGAGCTTATCTGCTTAGCAGTGTTTCTATACTAGATGAAGCCACTAAGTGAACTACTATTGCTGTTAACATAGTATTTTTCTTTAACATTGAAAGTACTCCATGGATCTGTGCTTCTGTGTTATTGTCTTCTGGATTGCTGCTAATTCAATGACACACTGTCGCTGTATTCACATCCAGGAGGAGTGAACGTTGCAAGTCATTGACTTGATACAATCTGTTGGGTTTCCTTAGATTTTTTAATCTATATAATAATAAACTTGATTTGACTGCAATGTTTGATTACTAGGATCATTTGGAATGTAAGTACTTGACTTGGAATCTGTAGGATTCGACTGAATAGATTTTTTTTGGAAAGTGCCTTGAGACAATAAGTGCTGTGAATTGGCGCTATATAAATAAACTGAATTAAATTGAGGGGTTTTCTTTAAATCAACACATCATGCCCAGATGTAATGAACTATAAACACAAATGAGAAACATTGACATCAATCAGTCTAGAAAGGTTCACAAAGCCGTTTTTAGGGCTTTAGGACTTCAGCAAAAAGCCATCATAGACATTATCCACAAATGGAGAACACATGTATCAGTGGTTCAAATTCTCAGGGTTGACCAGACGACCAAAATTATTTCAGGAGTGCATCGATGACTCATCCAAGAGGTCAGAAAATAATCCAAAAGAACATATAAAGCACTGCAGGCCTGACCTGGCTCATTTATGGTCTGTGTTTATTCAACAGTAAGAAAGAGACTAACCAGAAATTATTTACTCAGGAAAAACACGTGAAATCCATATGTGGAAAATACTTTTTCATGGCATTGTGAATGGATGGGTCAAAAAACTTAAGACAGTAACTATAAACTTTATTTAAAAAGAAATTACTTTTAAAAGAAATTACTATTCAACAATGTTACCCACTTTAACCAGGGTGTCACAACTTAGTGAAACATACACTGATGAAGACTGAAAAAGAACCTTAAGTTTGTTGTGACAACAAGCCTTTTGCTTTTCCTTAAGACGCCAATAGGACACATTTTTCTATGATTTATTTATTTATTTTTTAGCTTTGACATTTAACAGAAATCCACAATGGCATGATCACAATAAACCAAGGTCTAACCTGAAAGAGCCAAATTTATTGTAACGGCAAGGACACCACAATGCAGTGACTCAGAAAAACCAGAACAGATTTCTGGGTTAGACACAGAAAAACTGTTTAGAAATGTAAAACATGTAGCTCATATGATGTTCCAAACTACATTTTGTCATGACCCTGGGATGGCTGTACTGATTGTCATCTTTTTTCTTCAGCTCTCCTTCACTGCTTATTTTCTCTGAGAATGTGGGTGTTTGTGTTGTTTTCTGGAGGACCAGCATGACTCTAAACCATTGCCAGATTGTCCATCCTGTAGCGCTCCAGCCCTCCTTCTGCTACTAATAAAAACCATGTTACTTTCTTTCTGTTTACTTCTGCACTAAAACTAAATTTTTAATTCAAATTTCCACTGGAGTGTCTTCTCGATTTTCTGTCCACTTTCTGCTCTAAAGCTACTTCTGCAATACTCACATGGGAAATTCAACCAGCCTCCTTGACTATGATAAGCTCATTCCACTTACCTCTGTTTCTGTTCCTGTTCTCACCAATTGGAGATCAAAAAATATTACCAGAAAGGCACAAACCGATCACTGAACACCACCTATTTACCTGTATCCATGGCACACTTTCATTGACTATAATCTTGAACCTGCAAGTTTGAAAAAGTCACTTCAATAACTTCAGAGCTCCTCTAACTTCACTCTCTACCCTCTAAGGTCATTCACCAGGCTAAAAACATTGGTGTCATAGCTTCACTAGAGCATTATTCAAATGTTACACAACACATGTTTTGTGGTTTGTGTTCACATGAAAGTTACCAATTTCAGCTCAAACACGAATGATTTTTAGGACAAACTTAGCAGTGTAGAATTTTTTTTTCTTTTTTCTTTTAAAAACTTTTTTACTAAAAACATTTTACCTTTTACTACATTTTAAACCCTTTATCTGGCATATACATTGAATTAAACATCTAAAGCATATTAATTTAAAAGAGCATTAAGTTTATCAAATCTAAACTCTGTTGATTATTTACTTTATGTTGGATTTAGTTTTTTTTTTTTTTTTTTTTACAGAGAGCATATTGTGCATTGGAATTAGAATTTTTATCACCAAGGTAAAAAATGTTGTTTTTCATAATGGCTATAACACCTGCCCACATTTGCTATTAGTGCATAAATGATCTAAAGGTTACTACGTTTTAGTGCCAAACAGTCCAATAAGAGAGGGAATGGCCAGCTTTTAATGCATGTTGGCACAACTAACCAAATCAAATCTGACAGTAAACATTTTGGAGAAAAAGTGATTGCAACTAAACCTTGCTGTACAGTTAGTGGATTGTGCTGACAGTGTTCTTAAATGGGGCTGTTTCTTTTTTTTCTTCCAAATTCCACAGATCTTTACTGCATGTTTATAACTCATTGAATGAGGAAGCTATGGATTGCTAATTAAAAGACCCTAGACCCTCTGATCAGTAAAAATTAAGAAGTGCTTAATTAACGTTAATTTTATCTATTGCTACCAAGAAAAGAGGCTCCTGTTATTTTAGTTTAAAACAATTATTTCTTAATGCAGGGTTGGTTTTCCTTCACCAAATAAATGGACTCAATTTAGTAGTTGTATTGTACAAAATATTTCTGTGAGAAATCATGCTCCTGAAATTAAAGATTAATTCTTCTGAGGCTTTGTAGACATTTTTACCTTGGGTAGTAATTACTGTGGTGGGAAATGTATATATGGCTTTCAGCCTTTCTTTTTAAATCTTTGTCAGAGCAAAGGTAATGTAGGCTAATACTCATATTTGTTATTTTTGATTAGCCTTATAAATTCACTGAAGTTTCTTTTTTTAGATAAGACCTATTTGCCCATCAGGGCACAGCAATGGGTTTAAAAGCTTTAAGAAGAGGGAAACAAGAGTGAGTTGGTCATGAAAAATGCTACTAATGTGACAAATGACACAGAAACCAAGGTTCTGAAGTCAACAACCTTGTCCTGACTCGCTACTGACACTAATGGGGATTAAGCCAGGTTCGTGGTAAACAGCTTGTTGGGCCATCCATTTTCGTCGGATGGATGACTGGGCTGCGCAGCTCGACATGCGCTGCAGCGATGGGCGTCGGAGCTCTGACATCATCAGGGCTTATAAAAAGCTGAGGAAAAAAACTTTTAGCTGCCATTTCCCAGCTGTAGTAAACCGCTACGATGTAAGGGGGCAGTCTCACGGGCGGGTTTACTTTTCCTCCACACTGGCCATTCCCAGAAGAGCTTGAAAGCTGAAAATCTGTCTGATACAAGAAGGTCAGAAGATTCATATCCCGATCGAAGACCTGAGATGCACAGATAAAACCCATAGAGGTTTTATTTCCAAGGAGACGACTTCCCCTCGTTTTTCAGTTGACTGCAATGGTTTCTCATATTTTCCCTGTTTTGGACGGATGAGAAGTTTACCATTTCTGAATTGATCACGGACGTGTGACACTCTGGTTCCCCCTTGTTTTTCTTCAGACCTACGACCCATCCTCAAGCCAGTGAAGAGTAGAAATCGAGGTCAAAGTGATTTTGTTCTTTTTATATTAAATCAGATAGGTGTATTTAGAGGTCTGGGCAGGGTGAGGCATAGTTAAGATGAATTAGGATCACCATTAGTTAATTCAAGGTATTAACTTGTTGCATGCAATATTGATTGAAGTGTTTTATGCTGGACTGTTTTGATTTATTGTCTGAATACTGTGCAAGCGCAATGAGCGGTTGCGCTCAAGTTGGATCCGTTCATCCTGCTTATTGTCAATCGGCCAGGAGTTAAAGCTGAAGTTTGGAAGTTTTTCATTCGAAATGGACTGCAGTCTGATCCTCGTGGCCTGGCCACTCCATTGTTCATTCCATCATTTTATTTTTTTGGGGTTTTTCCACCAAGCTCCCGCCTCACAGTTTTATGACCCCTTATTCGAGATTTGGGGCTATCGGCTGCTAGTGGCTAAGGGGCGTGGCCCTACCGTTCTACCAGCTGATAATCGCTGTTAAGATGCACACAGGGAGAAAGGTTTCCCAGCGTAGTGGTTTTTGATCATCGTTTGACATTAATCTAAATTGTTCTGTGATTCTCATTTGTCCATAAATTGCTGGTTTGATCTCCATCTATCCTCCAACACATATCCTTATTTTTGATTATTAGTGTAGAATAGTGCATGCTTAGTTAGGTGAACGTTGTTGGACCAGAATAGTTTGATTGTAAGAGGGACTACTGGTTTAATAAATTTTCACATTGATAAAGAGACAGCGTTATGATAATTATGATAATTATGATAATTAGTTAATGGTAATATTAAGTGCTGTGAACCCAATAGTCACACCACCAGAGTGTATCTCTGATCTCTATTTGTAATAAATCATTTTTGGTTAGAATGTTTTTCTCCTAAATTATGATTTTTAATTCTAATTTTTTACAAATATTCATAATCAATAATCATAAATCCAACAAGCTCGTGACTTTAGGAATGGTCTTCCTTTCTTCTCACAGCAACATGGAAGATATATCTTATCACTTTTCGAATCACTATTTAGTTTCTGCGGCTGTGGTGTTACCACCTCATGTTTATTGATTATAGAATTTAGAATTATGAAAACCTGACAAACAAGGTCCTGAATGCAACAGTTTTTAAGATGCTGGTGAGTTTCTATTGACAAAAGTATTCATACAACAATCGAAGAGGGCAAAAATGTGGAAATGCTGAAGGTGTGTGAATACTTTTGCAAGAGTGTAAGAAAAAAGGCCCTCCTGAATTAAAGACTTAATGTTGGGTAATTTTTCCTCCCCCAATTCTATCAGCCCAGAGCCAGTTTTAAGTTTTAGTGGCTCTAATTGCTAATGAATAATGGAAACAAAGTAGCTCTATTTAAAGTTCTAGTAGAAACTGTGCTTGTAGCTGTATTTTTACAGATCCTGTTTTTGATACTCTTTAATCACAGTGTAGTCCAAGCCTAATCCCAATCTCTAAAGTTAAACAAAGATAATAAAGGGTCTTTTTAATGCAAGTCTAACATTCTACAGATTCTGTTTCTCAAGAAGCTGCTTTTTAGGAACTACCACTTTTTTTGAACAGTGTTAAAGCAGAATGAGTTTGTGGGTAATTCACCTTTGTTTGAATAGATTGGAATGGAAATCCGTGTTGGGTAGTGTTAATGTAGGTGTTTTCATTTTCTGGATGTATAGTCAACAAAAAGGACCAATTAATTTAAACTATAATGGCACTATAAGGGCACTTTCTATGCCACACAGATCACCGGAACCCACTCCATTTCTTCTCTAAATGCAGAGCACCATCCATCATGTCTTTGTTAACTAATAGGCCACTCATCATGGAATCGCCTTTGTTCTTACACAGAAACACCGCAAAGGATCCTTCACTCTTGTACGTGTGGTGTTCTTATTTTTATTTTTATCGACAGAACATATGGCAATGCATTACACTTTATTCAATGGAAGCCATTTTGGCTTGTTGTTTACTCAGTTGCGGTGGTAATTTGCGAGCACTATTACATTTTCCTCCAAGGAAAGGACACCCATTTGGGTAGTTCACTACAGATTGTCAAATATACAGGAAGTCCTCAAGGAATGGCATCCTCATCCTCATCCTTTGGCACAGTTTCTTCATTGTATGGGCACCTTTGAGGGAATTGTATTCCTTCATGGTGCTTCTGGAGGCTTTATTCAGAATGATATACAAGATAATGTTGCAATTGAATAGTGTGCAGTAGATTAGTCAGGTCCCACTCTACATGGAAGTTTTTTTTTAGGAAAGCTGAATAGAACATTTGCAGTATGGAGTGTCATGCAAAAGCATTTATACCAATTTTAATCTTTTTGTATACAACCCCAATTCCAATGAAGCTGGGACGTTGTGTAAAACGTAACTAAAAAATTCTACGATTTGCAAATCCTGTTCAACCTATAATCAATTGAATACACTACAAAGACAAGATATTTAATGTTGAAACTGATAAACTTTATAGTTTTTCTCCCAATATTCACTCATTTTAAATTTGATGCTTGCAAAACGTTCCAAAAAAGCTTGGAGAGGGGCATGTTTACCACTGTGTTACATCTCTTTTCCTTTTAACAACACTCAATAATCATTTGGGAACTGAGGACACTAACTGTTTGCACTGATAACAATCCACATAGTCACTTTCCTCTGTGGCCCAGAGGACTTGACGTCCATGAGTTTAAAATGTGGCGTAAAACCACACAACACTGTTCCACTTTGAGTAAGTCCATCTCAGTTGAGCTCGGCTCCGGGGAACCGACAACATAGTCCGTCGCTACATCTACAAGTGCAAGTTAAAACTCTACCATGCAAAGTGAAAGCCATATATCAACAACACCCAGAATGTTAACTGTTGATGGTTTTTTGAAGTGTTCTTGAGCCTATATGGTTTTCTGTTACAGAATGATGCTGGTTTTTAATGCAGTGCCTCTTGAGGTTTTCGGCCTTGCCGCTTATATGCAGAGATTTCTCCAGATTCTCTGCATTTTCTTATGATATTATGGACTGTAGATGTTGAAATCCCTAAATTCCTTGTAATTGTACATAGAGAAATGCTGTTCTTAAACTGTTGGATTATTTGCTCATGCAGTTTTTCACAATGTAGTGAACATCATCTCATCTTTGCTTGGGAACTACTAAGTCTTTGGGAGATGATTATGACACTCACCTGCTTCCAATTAACCTGTTTACCTGTGGAATATTGCAAAAAGGTGTTTTTGAGCATCCCTCAACTTTCCCAGAATTTTGTGGCCCCTCTCCCAGCTTTTTTGGAATGTGTTGCAAGCATCAAATTTAAAATGAGTGAATATTTATTGTATAATAACCTCAAATAACAATGTATTTTGGTTTGAATTTCTGTTTTTAACCAACACAAAGAAGTGCAAATATGTGAAGTGGACTGAAAAAGATACATGTTTTGTTTTTTTATCTTTTAGAAAGTCTTAAAGTTTTGTATGCATTTATATTTTAAAATTAACAAAGACAGTGAGCAAGAAGCTGCATCAAGTCTGCACCTGGACAATGTCATTCTAATCAGGAAAAGAGCCCCACTCCAGCGTGTAAACTTTGGAAAATATACATATGTGCACCTCCTAAATTTACCACTTACAACTTAGAGAACTTCTGGGATTTCTTGTCACAAATATCTGGCTTTATAATGACTGAGAATTTCTAAGGTTTTTTTCTGATCAATTTAAGAGTTGTTTTTTTTTTTCAAATTTCTGACTTTACCATGTCAGGGAATATCTTAGTTTTAATATTGTTAATTTATACCTTTAATCATGAAAAATTATCCTTTTTAGAAAACTGATGACTTTTTGAAATCAGAAAATAGGAGAATATCCAAGCCTTTTCTTGTAAATATCTGAAATAAATCTAGAACTTTCCAAGTTATTTGGCAGAACTTTACTTCTTAGACTGTCCTGGTGTGAAGCACACTTTGTGTGATGTTATGTAGACTAACAAAAAGTAGCAAGTATGCAAGTTAAAACCTAAAAAGTGTGACCTTTTCAGCCACCCTGAGTCAATACTTGGTAGAAACTCCATCCGTTGTAATAACAGCTGCAAAAGTTTTTGGGTTTGTTTCCACCAGCTTTTCATTATGAACATCAAACTTTAAGTCCTGCCACAGATTCTCATTTGGATTTAGGTCTGAACTTGGACTAGGTCTTTCTGCCACATAACTTTGCAATGTTCTAAATCAGTACAATGTAGATCAGGCTTTTTTTTAGGGTTTTTGTCCTGTTAAAAGATGAACCACAACCCCATTTTCTAGTCTGTCCTGCATTTAACTCACCACTGTTTCATTGTGGTGACTGAGTATCTGTGCCACTTGTAGAATGTTGTTAACGGCGCAAAAAGGTCTGTTATGTGCTTCTTTGATTATGCCATTATGACTTGTGGCAATCAGGCCTTCTTATGACTTTTTTTTTTTAACAAAGGCTTTTTTCTTGCCACCCTACCATAAAAACCAGAGTTTGTGGAGTGAACAAATATTAGCTGACTTGTCAACAGACTGTCCCACTGGATATTGGCCTCTTTGCTTCTTTATGTGGATGGCCATGTGTAGGTTTTCAGTTGCGCCATTCTCTTGCTTTTTATTTTCAGTTAATGTTTTATAAACTAATCCTGCTTTAAAAGTCTCCTTAGCTTTATCTCTGATCTGTTTGCTGTGTACCTTGCTCTTTATGATGCTGTTTGTTTACTAATGTCTGCTAACAAATCTCTATAGTTATGGCAGAACAGCAGTACAAAGATTGACTCTCTTTGCTTATTGGGTAACTTCTGAATTGGGTGCCTTGGATTTTATTCAGGGGTACAAGAATAAATGGGTTGGAAAAACCTTTGAAAACCATGTATCCCTGTCCTTACTTTTCTCAAATAGGCACTACTTTGTGTTTTTTCTGTCACATAGAATCCCAATAAAACACATTTAAAGTTTGTGATTGTAATATGACTAAATGTGGACAAGCAAGTTAAGTTTTAGTGCAATGGTTATAATCATGTAGGGGAGACTGCTCAATTGGAAAGGTAAATGTCTTGTAATAAGTATGTTGTGTGTAATGATTTCAGCTTCCTCACATCCCACATGTTTAAGTGCAAGGTATGACAAAGTTGCATACTAATCTGTGCACCTATGAGTGAGTTTGACTGGGTGAATGTGGCTTTAGAGTAAAACATTAAATAAATTCAGTCCGCTTAGTACTACAATCTTTCCTTATTGTTCCAGATTTCCAGCCATTCGCTTCACTGACCTTAAACCTAAATAAGACTATTTCATTGGGATTTTGTTGAGTGGGGTTAAACTTTACATCTGATTAGATGTGTGTCTATTGTCTTCCACGGCAGTAGAAGAGATGAACCTGATGGAGCCTGAGGCCTTTCTATGCGATACAATGCAAATCTGCTCTTTGTACAAGAACACTTCCAGAATGCTGCAGGCTGGTAATTAAGCTGAAAAAACTAAATATCTATTAACCCCATTGTTTTTACTGTATTTGCTAATATTAGAGTGTTTAATTAGACTTCCTGGGGCATTTTCTTGGCCTAATTCTGTCTGTTCCACAGAAAGTGAGACAGCACTTTAGTGCAGAAACTCATTCATATGCAGGTTTTTAATACACTGTGTATATTGTTCATGGCTAAAAATAAAAATAGATAACTTAAACCACATCTTTTTTGTTTGTTTGTTTGTTTGTTTTAATTGTTACTGCCGTACAAGCCTTACCTGTGGAAATGCCAATGCATTCTTTTTCATCCAGGTAATTGGACAGGAGCACTCCTTCAGTTGTGAAATGACACGTAAGCTTGTGGCACTCACAAACCTAGCAAATGAGGTAGGAATTGATGTTTTCTTTGAACCTGTCTGGTTGCTTAACATTTGCTGCCAACGCTTTTTATTGTTTTGCAGGCGAGACACATCAGGGCCTTCAAAGGCGCGCCATGAACACAGACAAATACAAGTTATGAGAATTGCATGAACGATGGAGAAGCAAGGTGTCTGAAGAGTGGATGAAAGCAGAATATAGAGAAGCAGAAGGAGCGAGCACACTATTGCTCCCATGATGAATTGGTTTGCCGCATCCCCCATGGTGCAGCTGTTTGTTATGTGTCACAATTCCAGCACTGGGGAAGCAAGGGGGAGCGAGCAATGCTAACTAGTCTTTGCAGTGTTGACATTTATTAGTACAAATTAACTGATGCTTAATAGCCCACCCAAGATCTGAACATATACACAGACAGGCAAACAGCAATGTAAGATAAGATTTCAAGACACAGAAGGGATAGCGGTCTAGAGTGGCTGTCATGGAAACAGTCCTCGTCAGAAGCTAGTCATCATCATGGTGATGTGATGTCACGTCATAACAATTTGGAGCTTTCAATTATGCATTTGGAGCATTATTTTTCGAGGAAGATTGACAAGGCAACACAACACTCATCTTTAATAACTTTTTTAAACAGGACTTTGGTGCACAGGTTGAAATTTAATTCCCACATAGTCAAAATTATACATGCAGGATCAAAAATATACATAAAGTCCCCACAAATATTTGAATAAACATCCTGTAAGATGTTCCAAGGAAATGACACACTTTTTGCTGCCATCAAAAAGGTCCCAAAATGATCTTCGCTGGATATTTGACAACCCGTCCTATTAAAATAGATAGAATTCTTTTAAATTGTTTGGTTTCTTGGAACATTTAACATGGTCAATATACAGGGGTTAGACAATGAAACTGAAACACCTGTCATTTTAGTGTGGGAGGTTTCATGGCTAAATTGGACCAGCCTGGTAGCCAGTCTTCATTGATTGCACATTGCACCAGTAAGAGCAGAGTGTGAAGGGGTTCAATTAGCAGCGTAGAGCAATTTTTTGCTAAAAATATTGAAATGCACAAAAACTTATGGATGACATACCAATTTTTAAAAAAGGGGACAAATTGTTGGTGCACGCTTTGCTGGCGCATCTGTGACCAAGACCAGCTTTTGTGGTATCAAGAGCCATGGTATCCGGGATAATGTCAGCACCCCCCAAGAAGGACGAACCACGTCCAACAGGTTTACTGTGGACGCAAGAGGGAACTGTCTAAAGGGGATGTTCGGGTGCTAACCCAGATTGTATCCAAAAAAAAAAAAAAAAAACCACGGCTACCCAAATCATGGCAGAATTAAATGTGCACCTCAACTCTCCTTTTTCCACCAGAAGTTCCGTCGGGAGCTCCACAGGGTCAATAAAACGGCCGGGTGCTATAGCCAAAACCTTTGGTCACTCATGCCAATCCCAAACGGGGGTTTCAATGGTGAAAAGGAGCGAAAAATCTTGGCTTGTGACAATGTGAAAACTGTATTTTTTTTCTCTGATGAGTCCCCTTTACTTTTTTTCCCCACATCCGGGGAAGTTACGGTTTGGGGAGAACCCCAAAGAAGCGTCCCACCCAGACTGTTGCATGCCCAGAGTGAAGCGGGGGGGTGGATCAGAGTGGGGTTTGGGGGGGCCATATCATGGCATTCCCTTTGCCCAATACTTGTGCTAGATGGGCACGTCACTGCCAAGGACTACCGAAACCATTCTTGAGGACCATGTGCATCCAAGGTTCAAACATTGTATCCCTGAAGGCGGTGCCGTGTATCAGGATGACAATGCACCAATCCACAGCCAAAACTGTGAAATATTGGTTTTTATGAAAATGAAAGTGAAGCTGAAACATCTCCCATGGCCTGCACAGTCACCGATCTAAAAATTTTGACCCCTTTGGGGGTGTTTTTGGAGGAGCGAGTCAGGAAAATTTTTCCCCCCAGTATCACATAGTTACCTGGCCACTATCCTGCAAAAAGAATGGCTTCAAATCCCTCTGACCACTGTGCAGGACTTGTATTTCTTTCCCCAAAAATTGACACTGTATTGGCCGCAAAAGGAGGCCCTACATCATACTAATAAATTATTGTGGTCTAAAACCAGGTGTTTCAGTTTCATTGTCCAATCCCTGTATGTTTCAATGGTAAAATCACGACAATTTGAAATGTTTAATTTAGCCTGCTTTATCTATTCCAAAACCAATTTTGAGAAGTATTTGCAGTTTAGCTGTTTTGGGTTAACTTTGAAGAACTTAGAGGTGGTCCTCCTTAAATATTCCACTCACTTTGTACAGAGCACCATTACCACTGACAGTGAAACTGACTGTTAGCATGATGCTACCACCACTATGCCTGAGACATTACAAAGTGTTGTTTGGCATGAAAGCTTCACCTTGACTCGTCCAAGCATTATTCTTAGCATTATGACCAAATAGCTCAATCTTTTTCTTCTCTCACCATAAAACCGTACTCCAGAAGACATTTCATTTGTCCATGAGAACATCTGCAAATTTATGTTATGCTGGATTTGATGCTGACACTTCTTTGTTGGCCAACACCTTCTTTGTCTATGTCAATGTTTAACTTGCTTGCGCTGTGGACATTTACACTGCTGTTCCAGGATTTTCCAGTTTATGACAGGCTTGAGCCTTTGTCCAACCAACCTCATTTCATCGGAGGTGGCATATTGGTTCAGACAATTAAAACTTGATCACTTTATGTGATTCTGAAAAAGAATAGCCTTCTCAAAGCACTGAACTTTGTTCTAATGACAAGTACTAATATTGTATAAATTTAGGTTTTTAGAAACTTCTAACCAATTCTATAAGGTTGAGCAAGGGTCTTTAAGAACGTTTCATTTTGTGGTGCAAATAACAGCCACAAGAGCAACAAAAAAGCAAAAAGTAAGGTTTCAAAACCACATTACTGTTATTCTGGAACAATTAATGGTTTATTGGCACTAACATTAATAATAATCTAATCATCTATACCAGTAAAGGTTATAGTACATAATAATAATATATGGTTATAAAAGAGGCAATAAAAATGAGATATTTAAACTGTCTGGTTATTCTATTTTGGTTATACATACTACATTTTGAAATATTAACAAATTCCACTAAATAAATGTTTAATTTAAAATTCAGGATAGCATTGTAACCCAATGCACTTAAACAGGAATATGTACAAACCAAGTAGTTATAGAGAAATTTGGATTTTCATCTGCAAGGCCAACTTTGCCACATATATATCTTCCTTATCTATTAACTTTTAATAATTAATAATGATTTATTTCAAACAAATGTACATAAAAAAGAACAAAAAAAAGAAGATGCATATACATACTTACACATATATACACACATATACACGTACATATACATACATACATACATATACATACAGCTACATGTTCGACCAGGTATGAGAAGTTTACACTTTTTATATTCCCACCCCTTTATACCTTTTGTCTATATACATCTATAATATACATTCTGAACTACAGGTTTTCCAAGGTTCAAATAATACATACATATCCCTATCAATAAACATTTATTGCATCCATTCTTAAAAAAAAGCAAAACACAATTTAAAGCAGTATAGATACATAGATCATCCTGTTATGTCCCATAGTATTTACATATATCCTTCAACTTCCATATACCTATTTAGAAGGATTTTGTTATACCTTTTTCTGAATATATTAATGTTTGTACTGTGCTTAATTTCCCTATCCAAGCTGTTCCACAAAGTCACTCCACAGCTTGATATGCACATAGTTTCATTGTT
The DNA here is from genome assembly GCA_036173005.1 of Crenichthys baileyi. NCBI lineage: Eukaryota > Metazoa > Chordata > Actinopteri > Cyprinodontiformes > Goodeidae > Crenichthys > Crenichthys baileyi. The sequence goes on from JAHHUM010001558.1 coordinate 15,353, forward strand.
GTTCCCTTTTTTCATTTTTTGAAATTCATATCTGCTCTTAGATTGTATCCTCCATCTCTTTCTGTAAACGCTTCCTGAATACTTTTTGGCAAAAGATCATATCTTGCTTTGTACTTCATCTGTGCTGTTTTACATTTAACCAAGTCCAGAAATTTCAATGTACATGATTTTAAAAATAATAGGTTTCTATGCTATTTGGATCCTACTTTGTGTATTATCCTAGAGTCCCTTTTTTAACTATTTNCAGTTAAATTGGTCATAGTTTCCCGGGGCTGATCAATTACGCATATCCACCATATTTATTTCTTGCTGCAATTTTGTAGTCCAAGCTCAAGCATGCCTATGCTGCAAGAGGATGAGTTCGGTTCGGTTGTTGGGTATAATAATCCACACAATTTATTACACCCACCCCCAGCATCAGAACATCTTCGAAGTGCCTTGTTAAATTTTATTTTTCATGGAAATCTACCAACATCAGTGGGGAAATTCTTATTTCCCTCACTCCAAGGACGAGTGCCTTCAGCAACCTCCACCAGTATCAAGAAGGATTTGCTGAAAGACTTCATCTGATTAATGGAAACGACGGACACGGCAAAGCACTAAACTGCAAATAATGCTAAAATGACAACAAAGTTTATTTTAGACATGAATTTATTGTGTGCTGATATGACGTGCTGGCCATTGCTTTGATAGCAGTAGCATTGTGCCTTCTGCTTACATTAATCCTGTGTGCTGCTTTTAGCTCCTTGAGGACAGAACCATACTGTGTGTTTTTAATTGTATTATTACATAAACAGTTTTGCATTGTTTTTGCCGTTAATGTCTTGGGTTAAAGTGCAGGCGCTCTTTGACCTGGAGGGGGGTGGGGTGTGAAGTGCCTCAACAGCAATTAAAGAAACAGCACCAAAGCAAGTTGCTCTCAGACGCACCTCAGAACAGGGGTAAAAGAGGGGCCTGTGGAGCTACAATAACAAGGACTTCAGACCAAAGCATGGCAGTTCCACTTTACATAGACCACAACTGAATGATTTAAGGGTGAAAAGGAAGAATTTAAAAGCATGATATGTCCCTTTTAAGGGAGGAGTTCTAGAATCCAATGGCCACAGGTAAGAATGACTTCATGTGGTGCTCTGTGGTACATTTTTGTGGAATCAGCCTTCTACTAAGTATACTACTATGTTTGGCCAGTGTGTCATGGAGTGGGTATGAGATATTATCTAATATGGCCTGCAGCTCTGACAGCATCCTCCTCTGACACTGCCATCAGAGAGTGTCAACAGTTATTGGGCTTAACTGTACAAATGGCATTGTATTTTATTGGGATTTTATACTGTATGATTGGCCGACCCTGAAGACACCATCCCCAACGGGAATTGTGGTTGCAGCAGCATCCTTTAGCATTGCTTTTCTTCAGCAAGGGCAAATGAGTTGGTCAGAGTTAAACTAAATACACTGTAGTCCTGCAAAAGGCAGGAGATTCAAACAGAAGTTCACCTTTCCATCAGGACAAACACTATAAACATAGAATGGTTAAAATCCAAGCATGTTAATGTTTTAGAATGGAACATTCAAAATCCAAACGTAAATCAAATTATTTCTGGGAAGACAGTCTCATCTAAGACACTGTTCATCCAATCTAACTTAGCTTGTGCTATTTTGCAAAGAAAAATGGGAAAGAAAAATGTGTTTAGATTACAAAGCTGGTAGAGACATACCCCAAACACACTTGCAGCCAGGGTTGCTGCTAAAGGTGCTTCTATAGAACATCTACACATGGAGGCAGAATTAAATCATACAGACATTTACTTGGTTCTTATTGAATTAACAAATTAACAGTCAAGATCTTGTATTGAAGCCTTGAATTGAGTGTGGGTAATGAGAAAATAATTGAGCTAAAAGAAAATGTGCTTAAGAAAACAGGAATACCATATGTTGAGAAGAAAAAATAGCTATAAATATTTTCTACTTTGGTATCGGTCTGCTGCTTGTTATTTTGCTCTCATTCAAATTTTTGGTGACATCTACCACGTCTTTTTCCAAGTTATGAGTCATCCCGAGGCAAAATCCTGGTATTACAAAACAATTAGATCCAAAACCTCCAGTAATGCATCAGGGATCCAGCGCTCGCTAGTGCCACTGTGAGAATATCGCGGGGATGAGGGTATTCTGAAGGGAGGGGCAAAGGATATGAGAAGGCGATAAGGGGAGTGAGAAGGGCAAGAAAAGCAGTATTACGCACATAAAAACACAGCCACTCCAGAGAGAAAGAAGGGCAGTTAAACATTTTATTTTCCTTTCTGTTTCTTGTGTCACTTCCTGTTCATGAGATTAGATTTGATGTTGTTTGTGTCATGATGGACAAATAATGATGAAAAATCGAGTCACACTGTTTCATAGCATGGCTTGGCCTCACTCACTCTGGCTATTTTCTCCCTTTTGTTTTTGTAGTTCTTTAAATAATCAGCGGCCTAATGCATCAAAGGCCATTAGATGTGAAGCACTGGTGTGTTCTAATCTAAATTTTGCTAATTCGTTTCCCTTGTGGGTTTCCTAACAAAGCCTCTTAAAATCATTGACTGATAATGAAGCTCATTAGTGCAGCTTCGCATTCTGCTCGCTTCCCTCCTCTGCAGCTTACTTATTCTTGACAACACTAACAAGCAGCGGTGGATGTCAATGAGGAATTTTGTTTGTTTATTCAGGAAAATCATGTTGAGCCTTATTAATTTGAGAGCAGTGGGACATGAGGATTAAACATTGATTGTTGATTGTTTCATTCAATTATTAGTTTGACCATTTTGTGTTAAATTGGCTTCAAATTGATGCCACTAATAGAAGGTTCAGGATTTTTCTTTTTTAATAAAGTTTTTTTTTTAAACTAAACTACTTTATTTAAAAAAATGGGAATATTAAGGGATCAGCTTCCAACTACAATCTGATGCACTGATCAGAATTACATCCATGTGAATTGCAGCACCAATGAGAAAAAGTATTATCTGACTCACCATTCATTCATTAAATATTGCTTCGTACGATGCCTGCTTATACATTTAAATTACCACTTCCAATCTGTTAATCCTCTAGAGATCATGACACGCAAATCTGAGTCTAACAAGTATGTGCATAGATCAGAATCATCAGAAGGTAGACATTACAAGGCTCTGACAGCAGCTACAGCTGTGCATCATGCAACTTCTGTCAGAGCTTTGAAAGCAGTGATATTGATCCAGACGGATTTGAGCTGCACAAGAGTGTTTGTGTGTTTTGTGGACACCGACCAATGAATTTCTGCCGCGTTCTACTCTAATGAATGTCAAAGTGCCACAAGTTCAGGTGGTGAGCAGGTGTAAAAACTAATGAAATCTCAAAGGCAGCCGAAGCAAATATCAAATTGTAAAAAATGGTGGCGTTCTCTAGATTGTGTTATGTCTTGGTTCACATTGTTTGTGGGGATTTTGTTAAATATAACTGCCAATTACATCTGTTTTATGTCTCCAATATCACATTTTCATTACACAGATGCAAGATGTAATATGGATCTCCTGTCAAGGCGCAGCATTTAGCCCCCAAGATATGCCATACCTAGACTAGCATTATTTTCAATGGTCAATCACTCCACCGTAATTAGATTTCCCCTCAGTTTTGGCCGACATTCTCCCCCATTTGGAAACTGGACATTTGTCTGTGATAATGTTATAAAAACAGTTCTATGACAGCTGAAATTGAGTTTATACCCTTCTCATTTTTAGTAAAAGAGAAGAGCGCTAACTAAATCAATCCTTTTATCTAACGCCATTTCTTCCCCGAGCTGATCTTATGTAATCCCTTATAATACAATAGCGGACATAACCAATATATTCATACAAGTAAGCACACAGGCACTCTCATTAGTCCAGGCTTTCCGCCCTCTGTGTTTTTTCTGACCTGAACTAAATTAGCTTTAATAATTGTTTCCTTTGAATTAACTTTCCCTTTTTATCAGCAGTCTGAGGCACACAAAAGGCTCCATGAACATCTACCAACTAACAAACATCTTTCGGTTTCTTCATTGGACACTAATCCTGTTATGTGTGAAGTGCAAGTAAGGAAAAATTCAGAAGATAACCTATTGTAGTTGTTCTATTGTGGGTAACCGTGCAGCTTATTTTGCAGATAGTTTAGCATATACAAATATAAATTAGCATGCATCTCACACTGAATTAATTTGTAAATTGATCCATGCTCTAGCTGAGGTCATGCAATGGGTGGTGTGTTCAAATTAAGCAACAGTAATGCTCTGAAGGAATAAAATATTTGTGTGGTTAGGCTAATTTCCTTAGCTAATGAGTAATGCTGTCTGTTAAATCTTTAAAACCGTTGGATGAATCTTTCTGCTCCTGGAGATAGATATGAAGAGTAAAGTCTCAAAGTTCAAAATCAAGAAACTCTTTTTCCGGGAAAGTAATTATTAGGAGGCAAAGTCGCAGTCCCAAAGCCTAAGTAGTTAGTTAAACATGTTACCTGAGCGGGTCAAGTGGGACATGGGGACTAATTAGAACCAAAGTTTTTAATGACAAACTATTAGTCACTGTGTGTGTGTATAAAACTCAATCTGCAGCTATTTTTGTTTTGGAGTTTTGACGAAAATTCAAACTGAAAGACTCACCTCCACTCCCCGGCCGTCCTATGACTCCACCATGCGTCTCTCCTCCAGCCAATCAGTGTCAGATCCACATGTTTCTTCAATTAATCATCCTCCGAGGCTTCGCTTTTAAGGACCTCCAGTCATGGATTCCCCGCTCTTCAGCTGAGCTTCGACCCTCCTCCGCCCCAACTCCACCATCTGCCTTCCATACTCCTCCCGGCTCCCTTACCTTCTTAGGCCTTCACTCCACCACCAGTATCGGATCCCAAGGGGGGAAGACTTATCTAATTCTAAGCCTAAGATGTTAATTCAAGCTCATGTCATCCTCAGCATTCATGTGTTCCTTTGGGGTCCGAGCGCCAAAGCTTTTAACTTTTATCAATAAACTTCTCTAATCGCCATCTTGTTTCTTATTGTGAGTCTTTCAGGTTGAAATAGTTTGTGAGCATATTTAAACGAACCGCTCAGTAAAAGTCAAAAAGTGGCTAGTCACAAAAAAACCATAAGTACCACAAACAGGCTTCCAACGCTCACCAGTCACTTCAATATATACACCCATGCTTTTACAAAAACAGAATCATGTGGCTACAATTCAAAGCGTTTTGGAGTTCTTCACATGGTGAAGCAACATGCTTAGGTTTAAACATGGCATCATTTTTGGTGCAAGACTGACTTGTCTGAGTATGCCAGAAACTACTACTAATTTATATGTACAAGCATCTCAGTTTACCCGAGAAGTATACCTGTAAGGGAAAATATCAATTGAGCTGCATTTTCAGGATTGAAATGCCCTATTGATGTCAGAGAATGGGCAGACCGTCTCAAGATAATGGAAACGCAACAGGATCTAAAATAATTACGTGTTACAACCAAGCTACTGTATGCAAAAAACCACCTCACCCACACCAAAAGCACCAACAGCTGATGAACGTGCCTGTACTCGTCACTTGCCATCCATATCCTACAACACGCAGACTGTCATGATGTGGTTTTGGGTCGGACCAAAGTGCAGACAAGAGCTCGGAAAAATCATCTTTGTAAATCCAAAAACGGTTTATTTACAAAGCCCAAACAAATGCAAAAACCCTGCAGGCATGAACCAGAGTCCAAATACAAAACTCACAAAATACTGCAGGTTCTCCCAGGCAAAGAATTCCAGGCGTGGCAAAATAAACAAAGCATAATCAAGGACATGGACGAGGGGTGACGAGCAACAAGGAACCAGCAACAAAAAATGACACCAAACCAACTAATATACTGTGGGGGGACAAAGAGCAGGTAATCAAAGGAACAAGGAACAGGTGCGACAAGGAGGCAGGGAAGCAGGAGGAACAGGTGAAACAAATACAAAGGCTGACGAGGAGTGAAAAGACTAAATAAACAATAAACAGAAAACACAAACCAAGCAAGATAATAAATCAGAGGAGGGAAGGAACAATTATAACTATGAACTAAAGTAAACAGAGAAACTAGAAGAAAACATAGAAACATCAAAGCAAAATTTAAAACATCACAAGAGGCCAAAAAACAAAGTCCAAAATGTCACACCATGACATAACCCCCCCCCCTCAAGGTCGGATTCTAGATGACCTCTTAGCAACCAGACGGCAAAGTCCCAAAAAGAAAAAACAAAACAATCCGACCAGGGCGGACGGAGGGAGGTCTTGGAAGGAGGGCAAGAGTCCGAAAACAACAATACTCCCAATAAACACAACCAAACCAGAGTCCAGAATCTCCAGGAACGAGAACAGAGACAAAAAAAAAAAAATCCATGAGGCCGATGATCCGGAGGCCTGAGGCGACGAAGCCAGCGAAGAGGCCGATGATCCGGAGGCCTGAGGCGACGAAGCCAACGAAGAGGCCGATGATCCGGAGGCCTGAGGCGACGAAGCCAACGAAGAGGCAGGCGCCTCGGAGGTCTGCGGCGAGGGTGCAGGCGCCTCGGAGGCCAGCAGCAAGGCCAGCGATGCAGGAGCCGATGGTCCAGTGGTCTGCAGCGAAGTGGCTGTTGATCCGGAGCCCAGCGGCGAAGGAGCAGCCGTCCCGGAGGTCTGTGGCGTGGTCTGGTGAACCCACGAAGCAAGATCCTCAGCGACTTGGACCTGGCGTCCGGCTTGGACCCAGGCAGAGACCTTGAAGACTTGACCCTGGCGTCCGGCGTGGACCCAGGCAGAGACCCTGAAGACGTGGCCCTGGCGTCCGGCGTGGACCCAGGCAGAGACCCTGAAGACGTGGTCCTGGCATCCGACTCGGACCCAGGCATGGTGTCGTCAGGCGCATAGTCAGTCGTAAAGTCTGGCGCCCAAGGCAAAAAGTCAGGCTGTGGTGGTTCAGGCACCACAGGCAAAAGGTCCGTCTGGCCAGGAGCACAGTCCGTCTGCCCAGGAGCCAGAATCAGAGGCGGTCCGTCCTCGGACCCCTTAGTTGACTCTGGAACTCGGATCTGAGGCTCATGAAGCATGACTGTGTGTTGGGGCTCAGGAGACTTAACTGAGTCCAGAGGCTTGGCTGCATGCTGCGAGTCCAGAGGCTTGGCTGCATGCTGCGAGTCCAGAGGCTTGGCTGCATGCTGCGAGTCCAGAGGCTTGGCTGCATGCTGCGAGTCCAGAGGCTTGGCTGCATGCTGCGAGTCCAGAGGCTTGGCGGGACCAGTCCCTTCAATAATTCTCCACCGCTCAGACTCTATGATCTCCACTGTCAATAAACTTGGGGAGTAGTGCCCCCACTCAGTCTTCCAGTCTTTTAGCTGGCCCAGGACCTCCAGTGTATGTTCAGGCGAATCACCAGAAACAAGCAGGTGGATGGCTAGGTCTGTGAGGACCTTGCCTCTTCTGAGCACCTGACTCATAAACTCCAAGGTATATGGCGAATAGCAGACAGGCACAAAACTTGGATCAGCTTCTCTGGCGGGGGTGTAATGCTCCACGGAAGCTGCTGCAAACGTGGACGGCTCAGCAGGAGCCGCTGCTGACGTGGATTACTCTGCAGGAGCCGCTGTGGTCAGGCTGAGCCCGGCCAGAGTTACTGCAAGCAAGAGCTGAGACGAATCCGCTGTTGTGACCGGGGCGTGGAGCCGACCCTCCGTAGAAGCTGGAGCATCGGGCAGGAACCCCGGAGAAACAGGCAAAAGGCGAGAGGCGGTAATCCATCCCTCCGGGAGAGAAGAGGAGGCGTTGGCACAGCCCTCAGACACCGGGACAGATGCGCCTCGGCGACGGCGTCGTCTCAGACGAGACTGAGCAGGAGAAGAGCAGGAAGAATGCAGCGGGGGCGGAGAGCTGTCTTGCACCGGATAGAGGAAGTGCGCAGCGCCGAACTCAGGCTGCGAACTGTGGTGCTGGAAGGTTGTGGAGGTGGAGGTGGCCGAGACTGACGGAGGCAAACCGGAGCGCCTCCGACCCGGTATGAGGCCAGGAGACACCGGCGTCGGCAGGCGTAATCCGGCTTCCTCCATTTCCTGGAGCAACATGGGCGAAGGTAATACCTCCACCTCTTTGCTATACATCTTCCTTAATTCTTCCTCCTCGTGTCATATCCGTCTTAGCAGCTCTTGAGCTCTGTCTGCTTGGTCCTTTTGGCTGGTTCCTTCTGTCACGATGTGGTTTTGGGTCAGACCAAAGTGCAGACAAGCACTTTGTAAATCCAAAAACGGTTTATTTACAAAGCCCAAACAAATGCAAAAACCCTGCAGGCATGAACCAGAGTCCAAATACAAAACTCACAAAATACTGCAGGTTCTCCCAGGCAAAGAATTCCAGGCGTGGCAAAAAAAAAAAAAAAACACATAATCAAGGACATGGACGAGGGGTGACGAGCAACAAGGAACCAGCAACAAACAATGACACCAAACCAACTAATATACTGTGGGGGAACAAAGAGCAGGTCATCAAAGGAACAAGGAACAGGTGCGACAAGGAGGCAGGGAAGCAGGAGGAACGGGTGAAACAAATACAAAGGCTGACGAGGAGTGAAAAGACTAAATAAACAATAAACAGAAAACACAAACCAAGCAAGATAATAAATCAGAGGAGGAAAGGAACAAGAATAACTATGAACTAAAGTACACAGAGAAACTAGAAGAAAACATAGAAACATCAAAGCAAAATTTAAAACATCACAAGAGGCCAAAAAACAAAGTCCAAAATGTCACACCGTGACACAGACCCATCGGCCTGCTCCGAAGTCTCGTTGGGGTTTGTTGTGTGAAACTTTTGTGATGGGTGGCACATGCTGGTTATTCATGGTCCAGGCCCAAATTTTAGAAAGAAATATCAATTAACTGCAGTTTAACTCTGGTTGCCTGTTGCATGCCAGTAGCTACCCAACTCTTGTGATTTGTGATTTTTTTTTTTGTCAGCTGTCATATTTTATTTAAAGTAACCGGTTTTATTTGATCTCTTTAGCCTTTTAATATGAAATAATCAGAAAAGGTGTAAGAATTTTTAGTTGTAGCTTTTTTGAATAACAGTTTAATGTCCTTGAAGTTTATTGTGTTGTTCTTTTTTTAATAGAAAAGCCGAACCATGGACGAAATAAGCAAATAAACAATGGCTAGAAGCATAATGTTTACCTTGTAACATTGCTGTCCCTGACCAAATTAAGATAAATGAAAGAATGAATGTTGCATGTGTTAACCTTAACCTAACTAAGTATTTTGGCAGCTTAGATTATTTAAAGTAATTAAAGGGAAAAAAAATCAAAACCAAAAGTTCAGTGTCTCAGAAAATTAGAATATCATAAAAAGTTGTTCTGAGTGTTCTGAGCACCCAGAATGGAGCCGTACCAGCCATAATTGCCTACCATAATTAAGCTACAGGCTTTATGCGGCAACAGACCAGTTGTTTTCCTGCGATTAAGCGACTTTCCAGTAAAGGTGGAAATGGGTTACATTGGCATAGGGAAAACATGTACAAGGGAGTCTGTTTGCCACAATCAGAATGACATGATCTGAACAAGTGTTTACACATACCTTTCAGGAACAGACATGTCTGTTTAACACATCCTTTTTTTATTGATTTCATGTATTATTACAATTTTCTGAAAAACTGAGTTTTGGGTTTTCACTATCTGTAAGCCATAATCATCAAAAATACAAGAGAAAAGCTTGAAATCTTTAACTGTATGTGTAATGAATCTATATAATAAATGAGTTTCACTTTCCAAAAAATGCAACTTTTTCATGATATTCAATTTCTTTTAGATGTACTCATGATATATTGCAATGACAACACATTATAGACCAAGGTGGGTATGTTTATGAGTCAGACTCATTTACCCAAGTGGTTATGCAAGAGTCAGTGAAATACCTGTGAAATCTGCAAAGCTCAGAAGAAAGTTTATTTTTGTATTTTTATGAAAAGGTAAAATATATGTAAATCAATGAAGCCCTTCTGAGGCAATGGAATTTCCAGGATTATTCAAAAGTCTTGAATCCCTGCTGTATGTCATTGCTTGCCAAAATCAAAGAACACCATTTGGATCGTGTCAAACAAGGCAGGTTCTTCTTTTTTACTCTCCTTTGCACTGGAGCATTGCCGACACGGCAAATGATTCTTGGAGTACCTGAGAAAGAGAGGATCACCAGAAATACAAAAGTGAATGCAGCAAAAAATAAGAAGAAGAGGGGAGTTAATAGGAGCATCTATTCTTGCAGAATTATTTTTTTTAGCCGTGATAATTGTTATTTAGAATCAATAACAATAAGATTCCTTTTTCTTCTTGCTTCCTCTCTTTGAAGTCAGACGTCTTGCTTCCCTGGGAGATGAAAGTTCAGCTTGTGTGCTTTTGATCCAAATGGGAATCTGACTCAGAAGCTATTGAATTTTTAAATAAATTACCGCCTTTAAATTACTATGAAATAAGCACACAATTATTGTTATAAGCAGAACACTATAGTCTCTTCTGCCATGCAGCACAATATTGCCTGTTTGCCTTGACATGTGTTACATGAAAGACCGTTAAGCCGAAATATGGGTCAAAGTCATGACCCCTGCTGGACCTTCTCCTTGCTGGCGACTTGCTGTGATGACTTGTGGCAGCATCATCTGCTGCAGCTTTTTTACCGCCCGGCATCAAAGAGAAAACACCACGACAGCTGCAAGTCCATCTACGACAAACAACCCACCCACACTTTTTGCACACATCAGCGCTCACAAACATACTCACACGCTGATATGAAACCAATCTAGGCAGAAAATGGCATTCATTAGCGTGTTTCTCAGTAATGTTTATTTCCATGTGTCTTTGATACAATTGCGCTGTTATTGTTGCTGACACTTCAGCCCATAATTGTGATCCCCCCAGGTAGAGAGAATGATATTAATCTGACACATGCTGTATTTTTCTCTGTCAATCAGCCAGGTGAGATAATGGAGAGTAATGTGCAACTACGTTTGTAACTTATTGACTTTTGAATTAATGCTAATAAATGAGATTAAAAGTTCAAATGAGCTGCATATAAACTCCGAAAGAAAGTGGTGTTCATCCTTGGAGATGCTATAGACGTACGCCACAAAGGAGGCTGCTTGATTTAGTACCAGCCCACTCAATATAAACACTTTAGAAATGCCTATAAAATTATTCGTAGGAGGCTGCACACATGGATGATCGATAGCAGCTACAGACATTGTTACCTCTCTCACCTGTTCGGTATTGGCAGAATTATTAGAGAAATTTAAGATGTCTCAGTAACTTTGCATTTACAAAGTTCATCTCCCACCATGTATATGTGAGGGAGTAATTGTTCTCTCTAATAGGTATTTTAGAAAATCTAAAGTTGCTGGCAACATTAGTCATCCCAAGACAACAGATAAAGTGGAGGAGGAAATAATTGTTTGAGTGAACCCACAGCCTCACAGGGTCCAGTTTTTGGCTAAGTTAGATAAGCTCCTGTTTTTAAGGAGTGAATATTATTTCCTTTACAGTTCTTCTTCTTTCCTGAGCTGGACAGTATTTTTTGTAATCTGCATTGAGGTAACACTAAATACAGCATGATCACAGTGACTGCTACATAAATATTCTATTAGTGGTTTAGAAAATGATCCATGTCCAAACACCGAGCAAGCGTTTTGATTTCTTATTTATTTTAAAATGTCAAGATGGATTTTACATTAGCATATGCACAATTAAAACACAAACAGGAACTATGATTCAGTTTTATTTGTATAGCGCCAATTCACAACACATGTCGTCTCAAGGCACTTCACAAAAGTCAGGTACATACATTCCAATTAATCCTAGTCATTGAACAGTGCAGTCAGATTCAGTTATTTATTCAAATTTGATCAAAAGTTTTTCTATCTAAGGAAACCCAGCAGATTGCATCCAGTCAGAGATTTGTAGCAGCCACTCCTCCCGGATGAGCATGTAGAGACAGTGGACAGTCACTGGCGTTGACTTTGCAGCAATCCCTCATACTGAGCATGCATGTAGCGACAGTGGAGAGGAAAAACTCCCTTTTAACAGGAAGAAACCTCCAGCAGAACCAGACTCAGTGTGAGCGGCCATCTGCCACGACCGACTGGGGGTTTGAGAGAACAGAGCAGAGACACAAAGCGAACAAAGAAGCACTGATCCAGGAGTACTTTCTATGGGAAGGAAAAGTAAATGTTTCTAGAAAGAAAGAAGGAACAGATAAACTCTGAGCCAGTTTTCAAGGTTAGATTCTGAAAGAGAGCACATATAATTAGTTACAGTAAAAGCTCAGTCAATCGCCATGTCTAGGGGAGAGAAAGGGTTAAACACTGAAAGACAGGGCCATGTGGATCATCGGTAGAGGGTGAGCATTAAGTTGTTGCCAGCAGAAGCTTGGACGATGCCCCTCTCCAGAAAGGTGTCACAGGTAGACACAGAGTCAGGCCAGGTGTAGCTTCTAGGAAGAAAAAGAGAGAGAGAACAAAGTTAAAAGCTGAAATAACAGCAAATAATGCAAAATTGGAGAGTAGTGTGAGAATGTAGTGAAGAGGGTGAAAGTGGTCATTATGTGCTCCAGCAGCCTAAGCCTATAGCAGCATAACTACAGAGATAGCTCAGGATAACCTAAGCCACTCTAACTATAACCTTTATCAAAAAGGAAAGTTTTAAGCCTAGCCTTAAAAGTAGACAGTTTTTCCATCTAGAGCCCACTGATGGCCATTGTTATATTAAAAACCACAACGATTGGGATACCTCTCTCTGTCAGATTGATTATAACCATTAGAAAAGAGAAGGGGTCATACTGGTAGCAGAAATGGAGGGTGTGTTTGCACCTCAACCATAACTGAGCCGGTTTAGGCTAAACCTGACTCCCCCTTACTCCATCCAACAGGGAGGGAAGAAGACGGAGGTAAAAATAAGGAAGATAGCTCTTGATAACCTAAGCCACTCTAACTATAAGCTTTATCAAAAAGGAAAGTTTTAAGCCAAGCCTTAAAAGTAGACAGGGTGTCTGCCTCACGGACTAAAACTGGGAGCTGGTTCCACAGGAGAGGACCCTGATAACTAAAGGATCTGCCTCCCATTCTACTTCTAGAGACTCTAGGAACCACCAGTAAACCTGCAGTCTGAGAACGAAGTGCTCTGTTAGGAACATATGGAACAATCAGATCTCTGATGTACGATGGAGCTAAATCATTAAGGGCTTTATATGTGAGGAGGAGAATTTTAAATTCTATTCTGGATTTAACAGGGAGCCAATGAAGGGAAGCTAAAGTAGGGGAAATATGATCTCTCTTTTTAATTTTCATCAGAACTCTTGCTGCAGTGTTTTGAATCAGCTGAAGGCTTTTAACTGCATTTTGTGGACATCCTGATAGTAAAGAATTACAATAGTCCAGTCTTGAAGTAACAAATGCATGGACTAGTTTTTTAGCATCACTCCTGGACAGGATATTTCTAATTTTGGCAATGTTCCGGAGATGAAAGAAGGAAATCCTAGAAACCTGTTTAATATGGGATTTAAATGACATATCCTGGTCAAAAATAACACCAAGGTTTTTTGCTTTATTATCAGAGGTCAATTTAATGCCATCCAGGTTAAGTGATTGACTAAGCAGTTTCTTTTTTAAAGACTCCGGTCCAAAGGCGACAACTTCTGTCTTGTCTGAATTTAGAAGCAGAAAATTTAAAATCATCCAAGTTTTAATGTCTTCAAGACATGCTTGTAGTCTATCTAATTGGTTGGGCTCATCAGGATTCATGGATAAGTAAAGCTGAGTGTCATCAGCATAACAGTGAAAATGTATTCTATGCTGCCTGATAATTTTACCTATTGGAAGCATATATATAGTAAAGAGAATTGGCCCAAGTACTGAACCCTGTGGTACTCCACAATTAACCCTGGAGTTTAAAGATGATTTATCATTTACATGAACAAACTGGAATCTGTCAGACAAATAAGATTTAAACCAGCCTAGCGCTGTTCCCCTGATCCCCACAGCATATTCCAGCCTTTTTAAGAGAATATTATGGTCGACTGTATCAAATGCACAAGTCCATTATTTGAGGCCATAAGAATATCATTAGTGACCTTCAGCAGAGCTGTTTCAGTGCTATGATGAGCTCTGAAGCCTGACTGAAACTCTTCAAACAGGTCATTGCTGTGTAAATGCTCACACATTTGATTAGCAACTATTTTATCAAGAATTGTAGATAAGAATGGAAGATTGGATATAGGTCTGTAATTTATTAAGTAATCTTGATCAAGCGAAGGTTTCTTAAGCGAAGGTTTAATTACAGCTACCTTAAAAGCTTGTGGTACATATCCATTTACTAAGGATAAATTAATCATATCTAAAATGGGGCTGGTAATCAGAGGAAACACTTCCTTAAATAATTTGGTTGGGATTGGGTTTAACATACAAGTTGAAGGTTTAGTGAAGCTAATATTTCTGATAAATCAGGAAGCTCCACAGGATCAAAGCAGTCCAAGCACAGATCAGGTTCTACAGTTACTTCAAATGTTTTCTCACTTGCTGAGGATGAAGTAATCATCTTCGGGAGTATATCAAAGATTTTCTTTTTAATATAATCAATTTTATTTAGGAAGAATCCCATAAACTCATGACTGCTGAGAGCAAAGGGAATGGATGGCTCAACAGAGCTATGACTCTGTGTAAGTTTAGCAACTGTACTAAAGAGAAACCTAGGATTATTCTTGTTCTCTTCTGTTAATGATGAGAAATAAGCTGTTCTAGCTTGGTGAAGTGTCTTTTTTATACAACAGTAGGCTATTTTTCCAGATTAAGTAGGAATCTTCTAGGTGTGTAGAGCGCCATTTTCTCTCCAATTTTCTAACATTGTGCTTTAAAGTACGCAGCTCTGAATTAAACCAGGGAGCTAGCCTCCTATGAATAATTACCTTCTTTTTCATGGGGGTTGCTGCATTGTCTAATGCACCACGCAATAATGAAGTAACACTATGAACAAGAGAATCAATTTGTGAAGGGGAAGAAACAAAATTATTTCCCTCCACTGTGTTTTTCTGTGATAATGAGGAAATCAAAAGTGGAACAGATTATTTAAAGGTTGTTACAGCATTGTCTAATAATGATCTACTATAATGAAATTGTCTTTCAGGTGTAGAGTACTCAGTTAAGTTAAACTCAAAGGTTATTAAGAAATGGTCAGACAGGACAGGGTTATGAGAAAATATTGTTATGTCTTTACACTCAATGCCATATGTCAGCACAAGGTCCAGAGAATGAAGACAAAGGTGGGTAGGTTTGTTAATGTTTTGAGCAAAGCCAATTGAGTCTAAGATAGCATTAAAGGCTATATTTAAGCTATCACTTTCAGTGTCAACATGAATGTTAAAATCCCCCACTATAATAACCTTATCTGTATTTAACACTAAATCTGATAAAAGGTCTGAAAACTGATCTAAAAATTGATAATAAGGGCCTGGTGGACGGTAAAAAAACAACAAACAGAAGTAGTTTTAGTGCTTTGCAATTTGGATGAGAAAAACTAAGGATTAAATATTGAAAAGAGTTGTAGCTATTGATTGGTCTGGGACTAGTCAATAAATCGGACTGAAAGATGGTTGCTACTCCTCCTCCTCGCCCAGTATTTCGAGGAATGTGAAAATTTAAATAATTAGTAGGAGTTGACTCATTTATAGTAACATAATCCTCTTGCTGCAGCCAGGTTTCTGTGAGGCAAAATAAATAAATCTGATTGTCAGAAATCAGGTCACTAACTAACAATGTCTTTGAAGAGAGAGATCTTATGTTCAGTAGGCCACATTTAATTGTTTTATTTTTCTTTTTAGTCTGAGTTGTGTTTATTTTTATTAGATTTTCCTGATTTTCTCGTTTTAGATTATTTTTTAATCTATTCAATTTTGGCCGTAGGCGAGACACTGTCTTAATAGGGTAATGGGTGGGTAGCAGTACAGAAGCTGCAGAGAGGAGTGTTAAACTACGACCCTGCTTCCTGGTCTGAACCCTGGGTTGTCAGAGTTTTGATGAAGTAATAAATTCGGCCAGATTCCTAGAAAGAAGAGCTGCTCCATCCAAAGTGGGATGGATGCCGTCTCTCCGGATCAGACCAGGTTTTCCCCAAAATGTTCGACATTGTTTTGGCAAACTTACACAACGAAGCAACACTAACTTTGGTGACGTCCGATTGACGTAACCGGGTGTCATTACCGCAAGCATGAATAACAATCTTACTGTACTTACTGTATTTATCCTTAGCCAGCAGTTTCAGGTAGGATTTGATGTCGCCCGTTCTGCCCCCCTGGCAGACATTTGACTATGGTCACTGGTGTCTCTAGTGCCACGTTTCTGACTATGGAGCTGCCAATTACCAGAGTTGGCTTCTCAGCGGGTGTGTCGCTGAGCGGGGAAAATCCGTTGCAAATGCAGACGGGTTTGTGGTGACCTGTTGGCTGGGATCTAGCCCTATGCTTTCTACGTACCGTCACCCAGCCGGCCTGAGTCCCCGGCTGTTTGGGCTCTGCTGGAGGACTGCTACGGGGAGCTACCCTCGGTGGCTCCACACTGGCTAAGGGGCCTCGGCTATCTGCTGGTTTTTCAACAGCGCCGAGCCGGGCCTCCAATTCCGACACCCTCGCCTCCAAAGCTACAAAAATGCTACATTTATTACACGTACCATTATCACTAAAGGAGGCAGAGGAGGAACTGAACATCTGACAGAGAGAGCAGGAGAGAGGAGAAGACTCAGAGAGAGAAACAGCAGAACGGGTAGCCATGGTGGAGCTAAAGCTAACGCTAAGCTAGCGACCCCTTACCACTACTAGAAAACCGTGTAAGACATGGAGAGTCCCCAAACGTTAAATGCAGTAACAGAAAGTATGCATTTTAACATGCTTATGTATTAGAACAAGCAAGAAACACCACAGCAGAGAGAAATCAGATCAAATGAGAGAGCCTTCACACACCAAACAATCCACCGAGTGCAAACAGGAAATGACGAATAAGCCTTACCACGATTAATACCTCTGTTTTGTCTCACTACACCTGGATAAGGAAAGGTGCCCTTCAAATGAGAATATAGGCCAAAGAAATAGATGTTTCTTTTAAATTAGTGAGCACTGTTTGGACAAACCATCACGTTCCAAGACAATGCTCCAAATTTAAAAGCACTTTCAAATGCAACCAGGTAGAAGAAGTACATTTTAAAAATAAAACCTACCCCCCTAAAATGCAAACAGGTTCTCTCCAAAACACTGAATTCCTTTGAAAAATGCACAAAATATGTAAAAGGATAAGTGATAATAAAATTAGCTAGAAAATGTTTTAATAATTGCCAACAATACTAACAACTTAATACTAAGATTTGGCTTTGTTTCTAATAATGGTTTTACTTAGAAAACCTGCAACTGTGTTGTTTTTAGTATGGGTAGTTAACCTAGGAAAACTATAGGAATAAAATATTTTCTACAATGCCAAAAAATATCACATCAACTTAGGACATTAATAAACAATCAGCAACATGAAGAGCAAGGAACACACCAAAGAGGTGAGAGATACATTTGAGTTATAAAACAATATCCTAAAAACATCTCAGAGAGCAAGATAGAGGCAGTATCATACTCTGGGAATGCTTTTATATTTTCAGCAGAGTTAGGTAAGCACTTCATAGTTGACGGTAAGAATGATGGAGCTAAATATAGAGAAATCTCATAAGAAAGCCTTTTGGAAGCTCTAAAAGACTTGAGACTGGGACGATGATTTGCCTTATAACAAGAAAAATGAATCCAAACGTGAAGCCAGAGTTACAATAGTTCAGAATAAATAATGCTCATGTATTACGATGGCCCAAAAATTACAGATCCAAAACAAACTTCAAATTTGTGTTAAGACTTGAAAATGTATGTTTATTGATGCATTCTGTCCAGTCTTTGTAAGTTTGAGTTACTTTGCAAAGAACAGTGGTAAAGTGGAGAATATTACAACGCATTATCCCACAAATGAACCTTTTAGCAAAATATACAAGAAATTAAACATTTGTGCAACTGTTGAAATGGCATTATCAGTGTGACTACCTATTTTAGACCCCAGAAGGCAGACAGGTAGGCAGGAGCGCGATGAATAAAAAAGGTTTAATAACTAATAGAAGGAAACAACTCACAGTGGCCATGACCACAAATAGGTTTTGCAACAGTTGAGAACCTGGACTAGCTTGGCTTTGCATGACAAACAGTATGTATCGACAAGGGGTAAACAGAACAGCAGAGTATATAATGAGCATAGAACAGGTAAAAATCGTGAGACTGTTTCGCATAAGCAGGTGGACCGGATTAAATACTATGGCAGACGCAGAAAGTAATAACAAAACATGACTGGAACTAAACAGAAATCAAAGCACACAATCTAACCAAAAGACATTTTTACAAAAGTAACAGAATATACAATGCACCCTAAACAGAACAAGTAGAAAATAAAACCTAAAGGAATGTGAACTATAGCATCACCTGGAAAATGTAATCGCCACCCCCCCCGAAAAGAACACTTAAACACCTTCAAATCATGACCCCTTACAGTTACTTTTTTCATGAGAACCTCCCAGTGCCCTCTGTTCACTTCCTACATCCCATACAAATAAACACTTAGAGATTAAATGTGTGTGTCTGGTGGGCTGGAACAATGTAGGGCTACATACATTTTATCAAAGCATCAACAAATTTGCCCACACAGAGATAGAAATATCCTCTGTGAGCATCATCAAAGAACGTGGGAAACCTCCTTTCCTTCTCTTGGCAGCAATACAATACTTTGTTTAAAAAAAACATGGGAAAACAGCTTTCACATGGCAGAGAATGGGTTTCTTTTCACTGCACATAAACAAGTTTGACTCTGGTGATTTTCCCAGAACAAAATGTACTTAGTGCATCACATTAATGAATTAAATATTTTAGAAAACCTTTTCTGGACACATAAGAGGGCTGTTATGATTTCTAAGTTAAAAAAAACAATTTTGTCCTGTGGGGTGGCAGATATTTTTTTTATTTTTTTTTATTCTGCAGTCCTGAGTGATGTAATGTGATGTGCCAGATAAAGCAAAACTAACACAAGTTTTTAATTATAAAGTTGGTAAATGTACACTAAAGTTAAACATGTTGTCTGTTTTCTATGTTTTATTTATTTAGACATGCTTTTGATAGACCAATGTTGTCCCTACACGTATGTGTTACTGTGGAGCCCACCAAATTAATGTAATAATCAATTCATCATGTTCATTTCACATTTAATTGTGTATGTAATGTTTAATGAATGAAATTACCCTGACAAACTCATAAATAATAAACATAGTTTATAAACGCTCATTTATAAGTTACAGACCTCTAAATTATAAGTTTAAGCAATTTTTTAATGAAAACAGATGTTTTTCTCTTTGAAGTTACTGAACTCAGGCTGATTTTTCATATATTTCCACTTCAACATCAGCACATTTGACATTCTGAACACTTAGGTTTTTTATATTTGTCTATTGCATAAAAAATAAAAACTTTATTTTATTTATTTTGAATGAATACAAATCATATATAGGACAATTATTCATTTAGTGGACCAATCAACTGATAAATCAGTCAATAGAATAATCAGAAAAGGTAGTTGTTAAAGGCAGCCCTAGTCACCATGGAGACAAGTGGTAGGTTTTGATATGGGGCTAACCGCTCAGGGCAGCATTGCCTAGCGGGTGCAAGCAGAACTCGAGAAGAAGACAAAAAAGCCATCAGTCAGCTACACTCGACAGACATGTCAGTTATACAAGGAGTGCGATGTGCACAGTGTATAAAAATTATAGAATGTATATTTGCTGTTATATACCTGGCTGCTATTACAGCAGATTTACATTTAGCATTTAGATTCTACACTCATCAGACTATTATAAATACAATTTGTTAATAAAATCAGCTCAATAGGATAACAATTAAATGATAACAGTTTAAATATTGTATTTATTTAATTTAATAATTCACATGATAAAAAGAGAGTTCAAAAATGTACAAAATTGAGTATACCTAGGCACCATACTTGCAAGAACCACCTTTAATAGAGACAATACAGGGGCCTGAGAAGAGGCATTGCTAATCAGGAAGACATGTACATTTCTTTGTCAAGTCCTCCTTCTGCATGAACATCAGAGCAAGTGCTGCATTCCCCCCAACTGCTGTTTGATCCCCCACATGTGAAGAAGACACTACTTCATAGATATCGTCTGGATAAAATAACTGCTTTTTTGGTAACTATATATTTTTATCATATATGGAAATGAAAGAACACATTTTATTGGTTACATGTAAATGTATAGTAAAAAAAACAAAGCCAGTCCAACATGATATATTAAATGGACTGATTCTAAAGTTTGCATGAAGTTGCAAGGATCCAATTTTATGCCTTCGAGCTAAATCATTTAGGATGGATGAGTTTTTTTTTCTGGGCCAAGTAGAGGGTATGCAGCTATTAGAAACAAAAGTTCTGATGGGCTCAGATGACTATAAATGGAAACAACCAGAAGAAGATCACCGTTGAAGGATGAGTCACACAGGCACCAGCCCATCCCCAGAGGCCCTCGCTGGGCAGTGCTTTATTACCTGTGCCCTCCAGGAGCTGGGTGGGATCTAAGGAGCGTCTGTAGACTGTGCTTTTTGATGCTTCACTTCGCCTTATGTCTCTGAAACTCCTTCTCAGCTACTCAGTATTCAGCTTGCCAGTCGCTTGTTTGCATAAGAGCCATTGTTATAAATAAACATGTCTGGTGAAGGTGGCTATTATAGAGAGGATACACTGGGAGACAGAACAAGAAGAATTCTGAGGATGATGTATTCTGTGTTTTATCCAACAAACAAAAACAAAACAACAAAAACAAAAAACAAGAAAAGAGAGATTTCTTCTTTGTAGGGTTATTCTTATGTATTGTTTTTCTAAATAAATCATATATTCAGATGAGTGTTTCATTGTTGGGAACAACAGAGCTCACTTCAAGGAGAAAAGACCTTTATTAAATTCATGTCACATGAAATAAAAGAAGAATTACTTCTGAGAGAAATTGGTATGAGAGGCAGGGAATTTGAAGATAAAAGCAAAGTTGGTCTAGACAAAAAGGAAATTTAATGGAAAGGCAAATAAATTTCCAGCTTGAGGTAAAAAAAAAAATCAAAGCAATACAATACAAAAAATCAAACCAGCATAACTAAAAATAAAAATATATACAATATATATATATATAAGATAGTTATTAAGTAACTCCCAATATAATGTCAATGTCAAATTTATTTATAAAGCATCTAAAAAATAAATGACGGCTGACCGAGGTGTTTGACAATTACACCAGCAAGTATTGAATAGCAAACAGAATAACACTGTGATAAAAAAAAATAAAACACAGAAGAGTTATGATTTCTAACTACTTAGCATCTCATAATCAATTCAATTCAATTCAGTTTATTTATATAGCGCCAATTCACAACACATGTCTCAAGGCACTTCACACAAGTCAGGTACATTCATTCCAATTAGTCCTAACCATTGAACAGTGTAGTTAGATTCAGTTATTTATTCAAATTGGATAAAAAGTCTTTCTATCTAATTAAACCCAGCAGATTGCATCGAGTCAGAGATTTGGAGCAGTCACTCCTCCTGGATGAGCATGTAGAGACAGTGGACAGTCACTGGCGTTGACTTTGCAGCAATCCCTCATAATGAGCATGCATTTAGCGACAGTGGAGAGGAAAAACTCCCTTTTAACAGGAAGAAACCTCCAGCAGAACCAGCCTCAGTGTGAGCAGCCATCTGCCACGACCGACTGGGGGTTTGAGAGAACAGAGCAAAGACACAAAAAGAACACAGAAGCACTGATCCAGGAGTACTTTCTATTGGAAGGAAAAATAATTGTTAGTGGATGTAGCTCCTTTAGTCGTTTCATCCAGAAAGAAAGAACAGATCAACTTTGAGCCAGTTTTCAAAGAGAGAGTCTGAAAGAGAGCACACATAATTAGTTACAGTAAAAGCTCAGTCAATTGCTATATCTAGAAGAAAGAAAGGGTTAAACACTGAAAGACAGGGCCATGTGGATCATCGGTAGAAGGTGAGCATTAAGTTGTTGCCAGCAGAAGCTCGGACGATGCCCCTCTCCAGAAAGGTGTCACAGGTAGACACAGAGTCAGGCCAGGTGTAGCTTCTAGGAAGAGAAAAGAGAGAGAACAAAGTTAAAAGCTGAAATAACAGCAAATAATGCAAAATTGGAGAGTAGTGTGAGTAAATGTAGCGAAGAGGGTGAAAGTGGTAATTATGTCCTCCAGCAGCCTGCGTTGACACCGAACGCGGATTCTGCGAATATTTCGCCTCATTTGTGTGCTTTTGCCCGCTTGACAATCAAAGGCCAGGGAAAATAGCTGAGTTTTTAAACGACATTGAAATGATTCTATGGTCTGAGCGGTGTGGACATGTAGAGGTAAGGTTTTCCGGTCTTGGGGCCACCAAAGTGAATGCTTGATCACCTCTCCGTTTTAAGTTTGATCTCGGGACATTAAGGAAAACCTGAGTGGTTGACAGGAGTCTTCTTAAAGGTGTTAAAAGTGAGCAATAACATTTTGAAATTGATGAAATCTTAAAATTACTCATGAAGGTTGGAAAGTAAATTGAAAGATGTGTTCCATAACCATTAAAAATCATTGGACATGCTGGAAAAGCCAGCCTTTTTCACTCTGAACCCTTACCTGCAGTTCAGTAAAGAAAAGGGGAAGAGGTATCTAAAATTAAACATCTGCTTTACTCCTAAAATCTATTTTGAGGAGAGATTAGTCTCTCGTCTCAGTCATTCTTTAAGTGGAAAAAGAAAGCATCTGATAAGGTACAACTTACCTGTTTTTCATGTAGTTCTTTGCACCTCAGTTTTTTTTCCTTGTTGGGTTCTCCGTTGCCGTCTCCCTGATTCCTGTGTTTCCTTCCTACCTGAAAATTCATCATTTTTACATTAAAATATATTCATTCACCATGCGCCTGACGATGTTCCTTTACAGCTTTGGTCCTACACCTTCAAAAAATGTGACAAGAACCATCTTAAACTAATACTTTGTTGAAGCACAAATTGATTGCATTTTATAGTTGAGGAGTCTTTGGTTGGGGTCTTTCAGCATCCCATGTAATGAGTTGTCAATATTTGGCCATAGATCGCCAGATCTATCAGCCTGTGATGACATTTCTTGTCCACAGCCCACTTTAAGTAAGAACACAGATTTTCTGTCGAAGTAAGTGCTGAACTCTGGCTAGGATGGGGGCTGTAAGTTAAATTTTCTTGCCGTTACATGAGGGTGAAAAATAAAATACATTTTTAGATTTCTAGAAGAGAACAGATTTTGTGCGAAACACTAAACAGCATATATGCTATCTCTTTTATTCACTCCTCACCAGATTCTCCTGTTGTCTTTCAGCTTCCTTCTTGCCTCCTGCTGTTGGTAAGTTCAGTCTGTGATTAAAAAAATATATAATATATATAATAATTCTGTTGAGCTCTTGCTTGCATTTGGGTCCACTACACAACAACCCTTAATGACAGAAGAGAGACTTACTTAAGAAATCAGTGGAACTCCTGGGTCAGCAACGTGACCCCCAAACCTGTATCCAAAATCTCCATGGTAACCGCCTGTTTTACTGGTTGATGGGCAGTGCTAGTCCTCACCACTTCCATTATTGTTTTAGGTTTTAAAATATTCACCACAGGAGTAGTATTTAGGTTTGCAACAGACATATAGCATCTATGTGGAATAATAAAATCAGCAAAAACCAGAAGGTTTTTTATGAAAACTGAACAATATTTGCAACCTTGATAAAAATCCTGATTCCATCTGAAGAACATTCAGATGGAACCCTTTGTAACTGTGGCCATGGTGTTATTTTGGTGATGGTCAGTGTTGTTGTTGTTTTGTTTTTTTCAAACATATATTTTAGAATTGTTGCCCAAAAGTTCAAGCTTGGTTTATCAGACCATAACGAATTCTCTCACAAGGTTTTAGGTTTTAGTCAGGACAAATTGTTGGTGCACGTCTTGCTGGCGCATCTGTGACCAGGACAGCAAGTCTTTGTGATGTATCAAGAGCCACGGTATCCAGGGTAATGTCAGCATACCACCAAGAAGGACGAACCACATCCAACAGGATTAACTGTGGACGCAAGAGGAAGCTGTCTGAAAGGGATGTTCGGGTGCTAACCCGGATTGTATCCAAAAAGCATAAAACCATGGCTGCCCAAATCCCAGCAGAATTAAATGTGCACCTCAACTCTCCTGTTTCCACCAGAACTGTCCGTCAGGAGCTCCACAGGGTCAATATACACGGCCGGGCTGCTATAGCCAAACCTTTGGTCACTCATGCCAATGCCAAACGTCAGTTTCAATGGTGCAAGGAGCGCAAATCTTGGGCTGCGGACAGTGTGAAACATGTATTGTTCTCTGATGAGTCCACCTTTACTGTTTGCCCCACATCCGGGAGAGTTACAGTGTGGAGAAGCCCCAAAGAAGCGTACCACTCAGACTGTTGCATGCCCAGAGTGAAGCCTGGGGGTGGATCAGTGATGGTTTGGGCTGCCATCTCATGGCATTCCCTTGGCCCAATACTTGTGCTAGATGGGCGCGTCACTGCCAAGGACTACCGAACCATTCTTGAGGACCATGTGCATCCAGTGGTTCAAACATTGTATCCTGAAGGCGGTGCCGTGTATCAGGATGACAATGCACCAATACACACAGCAAGACTGGTGAAAGATTGGTTTGATGAACATGAAAGTGAAGTTGAACATCTCCCATGGCCTGCACAATCACCAGCTCTAAATGTTATTGAGCCACTTTGGGGTGTTGTGGAGGAGCGAGTCAGGAAACATTTTCCTCCACCAGTATCACGTAGTGACCTGGCCACTATCCTGCAAGAAGAATGGCTTAAAATCCCTCTTACCGCTGTGGAGGACTTGTATATGTCATTCCCAAGACGAACTGACGCTGTATTGATGCCCTACACCATACTAATAAATTATTGTGGTCTAAAACCAGGTGTTTCAGTTTCATTGTCCAACCCCTCTAAATCGACTATATAAGGAAACGCTGAAATCTTGACTTGAACATTTCTTTCAACTGTTTTAGAATAAGAATACTATTTTAATTTTATATGATTCTTAACCTCCCTCCAACGAAATGTCAAGTTCACCAGCATAAAATAAAAATGTATGTTTTAAATTTGTTTTTTTTTTTCTTTTTTGACTTATCATTAATCCTACTTTTTAAACACAGGTCATGACAGTGAAATTCATGCCATAAAAGCACCCAATAATCTAGTTGTTGTTTCACCATAAAGCAAAATGCAATTTTGTCAAGGTGGTACCAAGCTGCAAATGAAAGTCATGATTTGTTTCAGCCCCCAGATACCCTGAGGCACTTTTAGGCCACAGAATCTTCACAGTGATCCATCAAACCTACTTATAAAAACTTAGCTTTGGGTTCCATTCATTGTGTAGTGCTACTTTAAAAAGTAGTCAATGTGCTCTAATTCTTAAGTCTGCTTAAGCTGCACACTTCCTCCCAGCATGTTTTGTTTTTGTTGTTAATTGACTTGTGTATGTTATTTTTTTATACATATTTCTATTTTGGTGCAGTAATTTACATCTGGTTCTTGCAGAAATTTTTAATATTGGTTTATGAATCTGTGCTCCCTTTTCTACTAACAGGGTTGTGAAAAGCCTTGCTATCACAGTTAAGATGTATTCTTTGCCAGTGTATTAAATATTAAAACAGATTTTTGGATAATACAAAAAGCCTGCCAGGCAGATTTGTAATTCAAATTTAACCCTGAGGGTGTGTTTTATCCCAAACATCCTTTGGTGATGCTGCAAGGTAAACAACTCAAATTGTAATCTTAACTTTTCTGACATGAAGTAATGACAATTTGGCTTGATATTCTCTTCTGCAAGTCTCTGTGCTCACATTTGAAAAGGATTGAAAAAAATGTCAGCCGTAAGGATCTTTTTGTCACTTTAAGCACACCTCCTCATCTCTCTGAGTTACTTAAGAATGTGTTTCTTTACAGCAAAATGGGTTTGAACAGAAGACCTACTGATATTAGGAAAAACAGTTAAGGGAAAAAACTTCTCAGTTCACCTCCTGCTGTTAAAAGTCTCATAATAAGATGGAATAAAGATTGACTCAGAAGTATGGAGTCCATCCAGGTATCTAAAATGTTCAGTGTGAAATAAATATAGACATCATATGGGTTATAGATAATGTCACATCTTTACACATTCTATTTAGCAAATTTTTTAATGTATGATGCTTTCTGCAGTGTGTTGGGGGTTGTATGGTGGCCTCAAATCTTGACAGAATACTTTTTTTGTAAAGTGTGGATGTTCTTCCAGAGCACGTGCGGCTTCTCTCCATTGTCCTCAAATGAAAACATATGTGGTTGGTTCAATGGTGACTAAATTGCCTCTGCGCATGATTGTGCAAGTCTTGCCCTGTGATGAACTGGAAACTAGTCCAGGGTGTGGCCTTGATCTTGACTGATGAATGCTAGGACAGCTAGGCTCCAGCACCCCACCAACTGGAACAGGATTGGGTGAAGAGACATAAAATGGAGGAACGTAAAAATTTATAAAACAAAACATTGATGGAAATGTTTAAAGGTACAGTACAGTGCCTCCAAGAAGTACTAATACCCCTGGAATGTTTTCACATTTTGTCACATTACAACATCAAACTTCAGTGGATTCAATGGTTGTGTAAGACAGACAAACACAAAGTAGAACAAAATTGTAACGTAAATGTAAAAGATGCATAATAAAACAAAACCATCTCCGTGGTGTGCATAGGAATATATTCTCCTTGATCCTGTTGTGAATATGAATATGAATATTTAATATTAATACTTTAATATTTTATTAAATAATATTTCGGTCTGTTAAGGGTTGTCCAGTGAATACCAGCCCAATAAGGCGGTGGTATTAGGACAAAATTGAAAGGGATGAGCCAAGCTTTGACATTATTGAACAGCCAAACTCTGCACACACATGGAATGGATTCACACAATTTCTTAAAATACAAGAATTTATTAACAAAAATAAGTCAACTCAAAGTCAAACATATTTCAATCAACAAACTCTTTACTATGCTAAAACAATCCAACTAAACTACCAAGC
This sequence comes from Crenichthys baileyi, assembly GCA_036173005.1. Lineage (NCBI taxonomy): Eukaryota > Metazoa > Chordata > Actinopteri > Cyprinodontiformes > Goodeidae > Crenichthys > Crenichthys baileyi. The sequence goes on from JAHHUM010001558.1 coordinate 42,602, forward strand.
AGAATGAAAGAATAAGGAAGACTAATGGGCTATGTACAATATAAACAAGTTGATCAAAGATGGTTGAAAACCATGACCACAAGAGTGATGCTACATTACCATGCAATGTTTTTTCATTTAAGTTTGAGAACCAATGATTATCTTGAAGAATCTGGAAATGAAGTTAAGTTAGTCTTGGAACTAACTTAAGCAATAATTGGTATACCTTTAAACAACCATTCACAATGCAAGATCATAATTAAATTCTCAATAATTAAACATTATTGAGAATTTGTCATCCAGGAGGTTGGTTTTATTCAGCAAATCATTCTTTAAAACATTATTTTAATAAAATAATATTTTAAAGAATGATTTGCTGAATAAAACCAACCTTCTGGATGACAAATCTCAATAATGTTTAATTAGCTGCCGTTATTTATTAAAATATTATTTAAGGAAATATTATTTTGAATAAGAACCAAATCTCTCAGAAATTGTGTTAATTGTGTTACTTAGTTATCAAGTTTAGTAAAATAATATTTAGGGAAATATTATTTTACTAGATTGAAAACTAACAACCTTTTTGGGTAAATGATCTTTAGTAGTTCTTAGCTGTTAGCGGTTGAAGCTAAAAAAAGAAGCTTATAGCTTATCAGAGTCAGAATCAGCTTCATTGCCAAGTTCGTACATACAACAAACAAGGAATTTGACTCCGGTACACTTTGCTCTCTGGGGTTTTTTTTTGGTTTTTTTTGCGTTATAAGATATATTCTGCATATATCTTTATGTCCTTAAGTACATATATACAATATACACATATACAAGGTGGAACTGCGACTTCAGTATGAGGTTGTGTGGTACTCAATGTTCATCAGAGAAACAGCCTGGGAAGTAACTGTTTCTGTGGCGGCTGGTTTTAGTAAACAGTGCTCTGTAGCATCATCCGAATCAAACGCATACCTTCAAAATACCATTAAAAAAGGGTTAAAATGCATAAGCATGGACGGCGTGTTATGGCCGATCTTCTGTGTTTAAAATCACCCTTTAAATAAAGTTTGTCTCAGCTATAAAAAAAACACAAACACAAAACACACAAACTGAGCACATGTGCTGAGCAGATAATCTGCTAGCACTAAGATGGCTGAGTTTTCAACACAAACAAAACAAAACGTCATAAAAGGAAAATGTTTAGATTATTTCACTCTAGACTACTTATCTCTGCCCAAAACACAACCTCTTACGTGAACCGTGCTGAGTAAAAGTTGTCCGGGGCGACGAAGTTGAAGAAAGCATCCACAGTAAACAAAGGGTTCACACGCAGCTAACCTCCGTAGCTGTGGGTTGGGGAGGCTCGTTCTGCCGGCCGGCCAAACTGCATGTTACTGCTGTAGCCATGGTGATGCGGTCCCATTGTCCTTCCTTCAGACCGGGAAAAACTGATCCACTCGGCGTTGTAGAGACAGGGTCTCTGCTGGGAACTCTCTGGAACACAGTTTGCTTCTGTAGACCTCCGAGAGAAAGTCAAGCAACGCTTGTACCTTAATTGCCCCCGTTAATGAATGAATACTGGATACACAAACAGCAATTCATTCCTACTTAACTTTGAAGTTTGAAGAGTTTATGTCTGTTTGCCTCCAAAAAGACACTAGCGCGCTGTTTTGTTGCAAAAGCGGGGTTTTTATTCGGACAGTGACGTCACGGGAAGTCTGCTGTTACCCCGTTTCTGGCTGTGCTGGAAGTAGGTTAATGCGATTTATTTTGAAAGTTCCAGGAAACATTCGTACTGGCCTTTCATTTTGTAACCCATGGATGTGGTCCCAACAACCCTAATGCTACTAACTAAAATTCAATGGAACCAGCTTCCTCAAGAAGTCACCTAACTACTAAATAGACTATTTCTATGTATAAATTCATCTCAGTATAAATACAGCTGTTTTTGTAAGGCCTCCTAGGTTTATTAGAGAAAATTAGTGAACAAATAGTATCATTAAGATCAAGGAACATAGCAGACAGGTTGGTGACAAAGTTATGTAAAAATTTATTTATTTATTATTTATCATAAAACCTTCGAAAGTAATTGCCCAATTTTAAAATTACAGAAATCTAGTGGATGTAACCCCTTTTCAGGCAAAAATCTATTTCTCATCCAAGTTTTAAATAAACAAAGTAGGTTTTTATTTGAGGGATGGAAGGGTTGCCCTCACAAGGCACATATCCAGTATTTTTTTTGGATTACATAACTAGAACTTCACCTTTTTCAGCCCCCACCCTAAATATAGCTTAACCTCAACCCAATTACACTGGAGCTTGTTTTGTTCCAGAATGCACTCTAAACTTCCTTCTTTGCTCCCAGATTAGTTCACCCTAATGTTTTATTGATGCATTGCTGTTACGTGGCGTCTTGCTGGTTCCCCCTGAGTCTGTGCAAAAATGATGCCCCACCTACGGAACAAACATCAAACAAAACCAACAGACCTGAGGGCATGCTTAGATGCCAAAACTAGTTCTTCCAATACTGATTTATTTTATATATGCTCATAGGGTTTTAAAAAGTAAGTACACACTTTTAAATGCTTAGCAATTACAGCAGCATTTTCAAGAGCAACAATTTTAATGGAGTCCATATCCAGATATGCATGGATGTTGTATTTATTTAAAAGATAAAGCAATACCCATTGGCAATGTAAAGTTTGACAGTGAATCCCTAAGACAATATGATTGGTCACTGAGGAAGAGCAGAATGGGGCAATAAATCTGAAATGCAGCCTGGCAGATGACATCAGCACTATAAAAATCCGGTGACAAAGAAATGATATGTTTATAGGGCTGTCAGGGGAAAGTGGAAAATTTGTGAATGAGTGGAGCTTTTAGAGTGCAAGAAAACGGGAAATGCCTCAAAATTAAATTTGGTACTAAATTGGCTGGAAACTGAATACAGAATGTGAGGGAAGATATTTATTTGCAGAAAAATAAAAAAAAATAAAAAAACATCTGAGCGAATACATTGAATCTTGACGTTGAATCTTTCCCTAGAGATTCATCAGTAACACAACAATGCCTGTTTCCTGTGGCTTACTCAGCTTTCCGACAATCGTCTTTCCAGCTTATATTGTATTTCAGTTGCTTCATAGATCTCACCACTGATTTTTTAATTACTGTAAAATGTTCCTCATTCAACAAAATGAAACCAAAAACAGAACAAATAACTTGAGGAGGTGAATTTACAGAACAGAACAAAAGTTTTTATATCTCAACATTTTGTGATGTCACAACATCAAACTCGAATGCATGCATTTAGGATTTTATAAAGGAGACTAAGACAAAATGTGTATATTTGTGATGTATAATGCATGGTTTCAGTTTTTTACTAATAAAATCTGAAAAGTATGATGTGTGTTTTTATTCACTTCCATTACGCTAATGCCTCAAAATGACTTTTAGTAGATCCACTTGCCCTGAGAATTCCCCATAATTAGTTAACTGAGTCATCCTGTGTGTAATATATTGTCAGTATAAATACAGCAGTTCTATGAAGGCTTTAGAAGCCTTTAGAGAATAATAATGGGCAAACAGCATAAATCAAGACCGAGGAACACAGCAAACAGTTCAAGGATAAAGATGTAGAGAAGTTCCATGCTGAGTGAGGTTATAGAACAATATACCAAGCTTTGAACATCTCACAGAGCGCTATTCCATACATTATTAAGTAGTGTGGTAACTCTGGAGGAGCCGCAGAAATTCACAGCTCACGTGAGAGAATCTGATGACAGTACAATTGTTTGTCGCGGATTACATAAATTTGGCTTTTTGAAAAAGAAGTTAAAATAATCAGTGGTCAAAAAAGAGTCACAAGAACTCTGTTCTAAAGTTGCCACAAACCATGTAATGGACCTAGCAAACGTGACGAAAAGGGTAATCAGGTCAGAATAGAGCTAGTTAAACTTTTGTTTGTATGGTTGAAAACTATTGCTGTGCATCACCCTAAAAAAGATAATCCCACATGACAGTGTGAGGCAATATGCTATCAGGATACTTTTTTTCAACAGGGACAAGCTGGTCCAAGCTGATGGGAATATGAATGCAACTAAATACAAGGGAATATGAATGCAACTAAATACAAGGCAATCCTAAAAGAAACCATGTTGTAGGCTGAACAGTGGGGCAGAGATTTACCTTCTAGCAGGACCCTAAACATAAAGCAAGAGCTGATTCAGATCAAAGTCTGTAGATTTGCTAGAATATTCCAGTCAAAATCTAGACCTAAATTCAATAAAGAATATGTGGTAAGATTTGAAAATGACTTTTGACAATTGCTCTCCATTCAGTCTTTCTGACCTTTAGATGTCTTAATCGGATAGACTTTATTAAATTATCGTTAAAGATGTAAAATTATAATGGAAAACACATCTGTTGATATCAGTTTCCATGGTGAGTGTCATATTATCTTATGCCAAGGGCCGAAATTGGGAAAAAAATGTATAAAAATCCAAAATGTAAAATACACTGCCTGGCCAAAAAAAAAAGTCGCCACCTGGATTTAACTAAGCAAATAGGTACAAGCCTCCCATTAATAATTTAACCATGGCGATTGTGTTTCAGGGCAAAAGTAAAGAACCCCAAATGGGGCAAAGAGTTGCCTTTTCTCCCCTGGTGGAAAAATTTAGCGTTTCAGAAGGGTCAAAACATTGGCAGATCAAGCAGAGAAAAAAAATTAAAGAGATTTTAGAAACTACAAAATTTGGGTTAAGAAATGGCCCAAGGCACTTGAAAACGGGGATATGGGGACCATTTTCTTCGAGGAAGAATGTGGTGGAAAAAAATCCGAATGATCTGATCGGGGTTTGGTGAAAACAAACGAAGAAAAACAACGTAGAACTCGGCTAGTTTTATAGTGAAAAGTAGAGCATTTCACAAGCAATGTGAAAGGGAACCCCAAGGGGTTGGGGCAGAACAGCGTGTAGCCTTAAAAAAAACCACTAATAATGAGGCTAACCCGGAAAAAAAGGTTCCCAAATTTTTTAGGGGGGATAAAAAATTTGGGCTTGGGCAAGGAAGAAAGGCATATGGTCTGATGAGTCCAGATTTACCCTGTTCCAGAGTGATGGGCACATCAGGGTAAGAAGAGAGGCAGTTGAAGTGATGCACCCATCATGCCAAGTGCCTACTGTACAAGCCTGTGGGGGCAGTGCTATGATCTGGGGTTGCTGCAGTTGGTCAGGTCTGGGTTCAGCAACAGTATGTGTTCAGAGAATGAGGTCAGCTGACTACCTGAATGTACTGAACGACCAGGCTATTCCATTAATGGATTTTTTCTTCCCTGATGGTACGGGCATATTCCAAGATGGCAATGCCAGGATTCATCGGGGTTGAATTGTGAAAGAGTGGTTCAGGGAGCATGAGACCTCATTCTCACACATGGATTGGCCACCTCTGAGTCCAGACCTTAACCCCATTGAGAATCTTTGGGATGTGCTGGAGAAGGGTTTGCGCAGCAGTCAGACTCTACCATCATCAATGCAAGATCTTGATGAAAAATTAATGTAACACTGGGTGGAAATAAATCTTATGACATTGCAGAAGCTTATCGAAACAATGCTACTGCGAATTTGTGCTGTAATCAAAGCGAAATATTGGAGTGTGTGACCGTTTTTTTTTTTTTTGGTGGCAACGGTTTTTTTGGCCAGGCAGTGTTTATTGAATAAATGCAACATGGGTAATCCAACAAATTAATAGGCTTACAGATAGGGAAGAGGCAAACATGCACAATCTAGAGATTAAATCCATCAGATAAACTTTATAGATGAAAACACAACCCAAAGGTTGTTTTAGGTCAGTAGCCAGTAACACTTGGTGTTACTGGCTACTGACCTAAAACAGCAGGCTAAACCCTGGCATCCTGAGCCACTGTTTTTGGCATATTGTGAGCCAGCTCCCCTTCATTTAATGTCATTTTATCTACTACTTTTACTGCGTTGTTTATTTTAGCAAAGTCAAACTGAAGTTTCAAAGAATTCTCTATACTTTTCCAAATGAAAAGGCAAACAATTGTAAAGAAATGTAAGAAAACTACATTGTCAAATATAGTAAAGCAGTTTTGCCCACTGTACTGTGACCAAACATGCACTTAGGCATCCACTTTCACAAATCAATGAGGTGGCACTGAAAACAGTGGAGGCAAGTCAAATTACAGTAGTGAAGATCAGCAGAGGCAAACTCACACAGGGAAATCAAACAACTATAGAGACAAACCCACATGGGGCCATTGAGTGCCTTGTAAACAAGTCTGTGTGATGCCATACCAGATTCCAGAAGGGTTTAAAAGTTTGCAACCATGTAGACTCTGATTCCTCCTGGGAGATGTTTGTTGAGAGGTAATCAAAAAAACATTTAACAAACCTACACTTTGTCTGGTCTATTCCAGGTATGATGATGGCACGCTCTACAGCAAGTGTTATCAGGTAACAAGTTTGTCTTTCCAATGTTTATGTGTATTCCAATATAATTTAAGAGTTTTAATTTAAGTTTGGTGCTGGTCAAAATGACAAAACACACAAATAATGACTTCAAGCACTCTTTATAGACTTTTTAATGTAATGTAGTTAATATTTCAGTTTGGTGTAAGAAATAAATAAACTGCCAAAATTGTTAAATGGAGTGAAACTTGCAACCTTTTGTGACTAAACAGGATGTTTTTCCATAAATCCAATCCAAAGCTGCTGGCTCATTTGTTGCTCTGAGGACTCCCACTCTCACTTTAAGAAAACTCTGGGCCAAACAGCCCATGGTCGTTTCTGAATGATTCAGCAATGGGTTGGTCTCAAGTGATGCGATATGCGATATCTCGTTTAGCCTCTGCTTGAGTTTGCTGCCAAGACTGAGAGTAGGCTAGAACTGAAAATAGCAGGGTGTTTACTGAGGGAGGTCAGGTTGCCAATAATAGGAGCAGTCTGTGGAAAAAGAAACTTCTTTGCTGATGGAGTTATCTCACAAGTTGTCATCAAATTGATTTTGTGTTTTTCAAAAGTTGGCACTGACACTATAGCTGCTGAAAATCAAGGTGACCTTAGTTTTTTTTTTTTGTCTGTATTAGTCTGGTCCATATTGCATAGCAATTTTCATAATAATAATAACATTGGTAATAATTGCTTAGCTTGGACCTATTCTGCACCTCAGTTGTAATTCCACATAGGAAACATGGGGCTTTGGGGCTGAGGTGGGGGAAGACTCTGCTGCCAAATGTACTGTTTAATGTACTTTGGACATACACACCTACAGTCATACCCAGTGTGTGTGTGTGTGTGTGTGTGTGTGTGTGTGTGTGTGTGTGTGTGTGTGTGTGTGTGTAGGGGGGATTAGTTGCACCTGTATTGTCTGTTTGACTTTTTAGGCAGACCTGTGAAGACACTGTTGCAGTAATCAATGCAACAAAAGACTGGTGACTGATGATGGAGATTTGAGATGGGCCTGTAACTTTGCAATAGCAAAGTGTTCGTTTTCAACAGTGGTTTGATAATTGCTGTTTTCAAGGCCTGGGGGAAAACGCCTTCAAAAGTTAGGAGTTTATCATTTGAATCAAATCATACGCCAGAAGAAGCAAAACTTGCTTAAAGATAGCTGTCGGTAAAATATTGAGACAGCAGGAGGAGAAGCTCTGTTGATGTATTATTTCTTCTAATCTTTTAGAATGGTGTCATTTTGTCCAAATTTGTTTAGAGTGAATACAACATTGGTACTGGACTTGATGTTGATGTACAGACTACTCTTCTAATCTTGGGAATTTACTCAGTAAAGACATTAGTTACGATATTACACAGTATACTTAAATGTCAACATGATCACAAGTTTTGCTTTAAGCTTTAATTGCAAAGTTTCAAAACTTTGCAGCAGACATTTTTGTTCATTAAGACCTGCATGGCTTAAAGCCTTTGCCTGAGTGAGCTGAAGAAGCAGCAAATCTTTCCACAAAAAAGGCAATTCAATCAGGACAAAACACCTCTGGTTGTCAAGCAACACCAAGGGCACAGCATTCTTCTGCACCATGCCATTCAGATGTGTCACAAACTTTAAAGGCATTTAAATGAAAATCGCTGCCAAGGATGATGGCAAACGTTTTGAAAAGCATGAATAAATTGTGGTTTTCACCCACGTCTCCATCTTTGTTTGCTTCGCTAAAGTGATGAGGAAGAGATGTGACTTTTGGTTTAATAGTGTCACCTTAATGACAATGAATGCTAAGAAATAAATCATGAAGTTGTAAAATTTGCTTTATTCTGTCAGTGCAGCTGGGTAAAAAAAAAAGCTTCACAGACATGCTTCTACTTCAGAGAAAATTACTCAAAAGATGGTATTCAGCTAAAGGAGAATAGATTCTTGGCAAAGTTTAAACAAGGTATTTACAAGTGCAAATTAGAGAGTGAAGGTGACATTTTAGAAAAAGTTTCAGAGCCGGCCAATTTTCATTGCAGATCATTTTTGTTAGAATAACACAATGACCAAGATCCTCTCTTCTGCCAGACTAGTTTTCCTGTATGGACATTAAATATTCATCGTCTTTTGTCTAGGAGGATTAAAAACTCACTGCATTTTCAAATCAGGCATAGCTCACTGTTCAGATTTATTCTACAAGTGTTACTTATCGTCATTAGGGATCTTATCCCACTTGATGAAATCCTTTAAGTTAAGCATAATTTGCCTTAATTGAGGTTAATACAGCATGTTCAGGATTATTTTTAACCATAAGGAAGTCTAAGGTGGTACTTGGTAAAACTTTAAATCTTTGAAATCTATTCACTTAGTGATACTGGTGAGGTACTCTTCTTTACACTCAGGCTTTATTTTCAGGCTCCACTGAAACTGATTCATAGCTTTTGTCATCTTGAGTGTAGCAAGGAAAGCAGAGATATCAAAAACTATTTCAGTAACAGCATGCTTTCATTTGTTGGGCTCTTAAGCTATTCCAAATGTTTAATAGTTTCCTGGTGCCCTCACAGAAAAGCCACATAGAATACTGTTAATCTCTCCAAATTACAAATACAAGCTTCACTGTATTTTATTTGAACTTTGCAGGACAGACAAGACATAGAAGTATATGCTTATGAAGAGGAGCAGAAATTACACATGGTTTTTAATAAAAGTGTGTTTTTTATTCTACCAATTTTAGTCTAATGCCCCTAAATAAAATCTTGTGCAGCAAATTACTTTTAAAACTAATTTAATTAGGGAATAGCATATATCTGTGTGTGTATTACAGCTGTTCTGTGAAGAACATTAGTAAACAAACAGTATCATGAAAACCAAACCATTCATTATCTGTACCTGCCCACAAGGTTCCACCAGGTTCTTCTGCTGACGTCCATGCAGACCAGACTTTTGGGACTGCTCATACTGTGTGCGGGAGCAGTGGCATAACAACTCACATCCAAAAGGTCGCACCTAATACACAACAGACAAAGAAGATGCGACGTCAAAGCAGGAAAAAAAAAAAAAAAAAAAGCAAGGACACTTGATGTAGAAATACTGTCTGGGGAGATTTGTTCATGTTAAAAATGAGAAAAACACCAGCAACTGCCTGTCAAATCATCAAATCAAGACAGTATCACACATCAGCTTATCTTTAATTAAAGAAAGCTTATAGAAGTTGACTAATCCAGGTTAAATATTGGTTTATTATCTCAAAATTATTTAGTTTATTGTGGTGGTGACAAGTCAATTGTTACTAATTAGTGCTATTATCTATTTCATTTGACAGAAGACAAACAGTATTGAGAAAAATGATGAATTTCATTAGCTTAAATACCACAAAAATATGATTTAAATATTTACCCTAATTGTTTGTGCAAAATGTGCTTATAATCTTTAAACAGGGTCCATAAAAGCTATATTTTCTAGATTTGTTTTAGGTTCTCATCTTGTAAAGTATTGGTATTGTCTAAGACTTTTGAACTTTCAGTGTTATTTATGGGCAAAGACAGCCTAAGGTAATGTACCTTGTTTTATGATCCCTCACCTAGCCAAGAAAAATGCTGCTTCCAATTTATTATAGTGAAAGCCTTGCTCCTCGTCAGCATGCAAACCAGTTTTCTGTGTATATGTGTCTGTGTGGGTGAGAGTGCTTGCTTGTGTAAAAAACTGAAGCAGTTCTATGAAAAATTGCAAAAAAGAAAGTACTAGTTGTATAAAATTAGAACAATCTCCTCCATCATAATGTGTTAAAGAAACTGTTGTTTGACCTATGGGTTGCCTTCTAGTTCAGAAGTCTAATTTTGGATCTAAGGAGTATCTAAGAACTACAAGTTAAATCGCTTTAGTCTAAGATCAGAGTTTAAATAAATCACATGACCAGTTACAACTGATCAAAGCACAAATAAGGAGATTTCTGAAACTATGTGCTTATTAAGATTTCGAGTTCTTATGTATCAGCTGGCTCGATATGTTTATTGTAATCTGTAATTTCTCCTGCTAGATATTGATACATTCCCTCATTTTGTCCAGTTGGAGTTTTTAATCATTGAAAGGTGTTTTGAGCTTAATTTAAATCCCACTGGTTAGAAAAGACCTAGGGAGAGTTCAGAACGTTTTTATGACCAGACCACAGGCAGGCCACAGGTTAGCGACTTAGGCACAATGTTTCAGATGGTTACCTGTTTCAGCACACCTGATTTCAACTGATGGCTGATTGGCAGTATTTTGCTAAACTGAGATCAGGTGGCAGGGCTCATCAGCAATGAGGACACACCTTGCAGAGCAGAAGCAGTAAAACTGGTGAAATGATGTCATTCGGCATAATATACTCCTCCAAATAAGCAAAGACATCCGGAATGTGCAATCTTTTTTTTTCCTCACAGAGAGTAAGACTGCTTGACAGACACTAGCTGCTGCAATGTGTGTTTTGCACTGCCTCAATGCTGTTAAATGTTACTATTAATGAATTTATTGTTGAATAAAATATATTTAATAGCTTATTTTCGGCTTTTAAAATTTTGTTTAATAGGCAACTTATACTGGACAATTATCTTTAGAAATCTTTTTAATGTTATTATTATTATTTTAACATTTGGAATTTGAATCATGAAATCAAGGTTTAAAAGCCTCACTCCAACCTCTCCAAATGTGCTACACTGTCACAGCTTTAATCAAATCTCTTAATCTTGACATGGAACTGTCCCCCAAAGTGCATTGGACTTGTCACAGTGGACAGCTTTAACGTTTAGTTGAGCTTGAAGAATGTTATTTTAGTTAAGGGGCTTTATTCGGTACCATTTTTGTCCAAGGTGATACACTTTCTTCACTGTGGACAGTAAAATTGATGGTCTAGTAGTTCCAAGTACATCACAGACTTGGGCTTTTGTGGTTTGTGGGCTGTTCCAGAACATCATTACCAACTCCCCTTCATCTGAGGCTAATGGATCTTGACTGAGTTCTTTAGACTGTTCAGTTCTTCTGAGTATTGGCTAATCCAATCCACATGTGGAATTATGTAGCAAACAGAAAAATGTGAAATAACTTAAACATGTTTTATATTTTAGATTCCTTAAAGTAGCCGCCCTTTGCTGTGATGACTGAAATATTAACCTCTGGCTATCTCTCAATGAACCTTTGGGAAGTTCTTTCAAAACTTTTTAGAAAACTACACTGCTCAAAAAAAATAAAGGGAACACTCAAATAACACATCCTAGATCTGAATGAATGAAATATTCTCATTGAATACTTTGCTCTGTACAAAGTTCAATGTGCTGACAACAAAATCACACAAAAATCATCAATGGAAATCAAATTTATTAACCAATGGAGGCCTGGATTTGGAGTCACGCACAAAATTAAAGTGGAAAAACACACTACAGGCTGATCCAACTTTGATGTAATGTCCTTAAAACAAGTCAAAATGAGGCTCAGTATTGTGTGTGGCCTCCACGTGCCTGTATGACCTCCCTACAACGCCTGGGCATGCTCCTGATGAGACGGTGGATGGTCTCCTGAGGGATCTCCTCCCAGACCTAGACTAAAGCATCCGGCAACTCCTGGACAGTCTGTGGTGCAATGTGATGTTGGTGGATGGAGCTAGACATGATGTCTCAGATGTGCTCAATCAGATTCAGGTCTGGGGAACGGGGGGTCAGTCCATAGCTTCAATGTCTTCATCTTGCAGGAACTGCTGACACACTCCAGCCACATGAGGTCTAGCATTGTCCTGCATTAGGAGGAACCCAGGGCCAACCGCACCAGCATATGGTCACACAAGGGGTCCGAGGATCTCATCTCGGTACCTAATGGCAGTCACGCTACCTCTGGCGAACACATGGAGGGCCATGCAGCCCTCCAAAGAAATGTCAACCCACACCATTACTGACCCACTGCCAAACCGGTCATGCTGAAGGATGTTGCAGGCAGCAGATCGCTCTCCACGGTGTCTCCAGACTCTGTCACGTCTGTCAAATGTGCTCAGTGTGAACCTGCTTTCATCTTTGAAGAGCACAGGGTGCCAGTGGTGAATTTGCCAATCCTGGTGTTCTCTGGCGAATGCCAAGCGACCTGCACGGTGCTGGCCTGTGAGCACAACCCCCATTTGTGGACGTTGGGCCCTCATACCATCCTCATGGAGTCGGTTTCTAACCGTTTGTGCAGACTCATGCACATCTGTGGCCTGCTGGAGGTCATTTTGCAGGGCTCTGGCAGTGCTCCTTCTGTTCCTCCTTGCACAATGGCAGAGGTAGTGGTCCTGCTGCTGGGTTGTTGCCTTCCTACGGCTTCCTCCACGTCTCCTGGTGTACTGGCCTGTCTCCTGGTAGCGCCTCCAGGCACTGGACACTACACTGACAGACACAGCAAACCTTCTTGCCACAGCCCTCATTGATGTGCCATCCTGGATGAGCTGCACTACCTGAGCCACTTGTGTGGGTTGTAGAGTCGGTCTGTCTGTTCTTTCACAGTTTGATGCCTTTGATGAAAATCTACAATGTAAATAGTCATGAAAATAAGGAGAACCATTAAGTGAGAAAGTGTATCTAAAACATTTGACCGATAGTGTATATACATCTATATCTATATAGGTATATTGATATAGATATATTAGCAAACTTCTAAATCAACTGAATTTAATTTGCTAAATAAAATCCACCCGTTTTCATTTTCAAATGAATCATTTTATCAGCAAATCTAAAAATCATTTTTAAATAGAGAGTGAATCTGCCAACACAGCTCATCGTGATCTGGCACACTAAATGGATTTCAAGGTGATAGCATGCTGGCCAAGTCTTGGCCTCTTTCACTTTATCTTTAATTAAAATGTACGCTGAGGAAATTATCATGGCATGAAATGTTTGTTTTCAAATCAGAAGCCAGCCCCCATCAGGTAAACTTGTTTTGTGCTTCCTGCGATGCTGTAGAGGACATCAGAGGACACTGAAACTAACAGCCAGAAATGTAAGCTCACCCAGGAAAGCAATCTGGTAAGCAAATCTTGGAAATAATTTGTTGGTTCTGTTTATTACATTTCTGGTTCTTTATCAGATAAAGCTGAACCCATCGGTTTTATTAAGAATGCTGAACATTTTTGTGATTACTATGATTCAGCTTCACGTATTTATGCCTCTCATGGCAGAAAATTGTTGCTGCATTTAAGCCTACAGCCAAAGATGGGCATTCATTGGCCAAAGGCATTATAAAACTCCAGTGGCTGGTAGTCAGTGTGAAAAATGACACAAAAAACACTTAAACAGAGTTATATAAACATATAAGGGGGGGATCCATACAGAGCCCTAGATTTAATGCGTTTTGTCACCAAAATTGGATTCATTAAGCAGTTCCAATAAGAGCTAATAAAGTCTCTTACCATTGTTTTGGCACTGATTTTACTTTCTCAGCCCTCTTAATGACTGGAACAGCAGCCCATCAGAGAGGTGAGCAGACCCCTGTGTTTGTTCATATGTGTGTCGTAGCCTCAGCAGCTTTTCCTGGTGAGTTAGTCAATGTGATGTGCAAGGCTTTTATTAAGGGACCTCTGCGTTTGGGGAGATCTCATCTTAACTGACCCGTGGTAAGTTGAAGTTATTAAAACAGTCGCTCCTCACCTTTTTCCCTCACCAACCTTGTCCCCACATCCACCAACCTCCCTCAGAGCTGCACACATACTTGATCACTTTCTTTCTGCTTTGACAGCTCCCTCCCACTCACTCTCATTCTTCATTATTACTCCTTTCTAAGTCTGTCTTGCACCCTCTCTCTCCTGTTACCCACTACCCACACTTTCCCAAGGGTTTTTTCTAACTCTGTAAAGCCCTTTCAATTCTTTCCCCATTCACTGGCCTGTCAATTTACCTGTCCTTTGTTGCCTTAACTTGTCATTGCCTTGTAACAAGGGATCGTTTCCCAGGGTCTTGAGACGGCAAAAGTAAACACTTGTCATATTACAGTACTTCTGTGGCAGAGCGTCTCACTCTTTAGCTGAGGAGTGCCTAGACATGCTTGTTGTTTTTCCTGCTTCTTTGCTGTCTAGATCTAAAAAAGTTGCACCTGAATTCACAAGCATGTAAAAAGACATGTTGCATGCGCCTGTGTTTTTAAAAGAGTATTAGTTAGAAATTCCTCTTTTCTTATGAACTGGATTTGATATTTTTTCCGATCAATGAAAACAACATTCTCATGTGCTTACCAGGTCAAGGCAACACTTTTTGGTGTTGATTCTGTTACTGACAAAAGACTCTGAGTTAGCTTTTTTCTGTTTCATGGATGTACTTTATAATTAAATCAGGTATCTTGGGGCAACTTGGACAAATATATATATTATATATATATATATACAGGGGTTGGACAAAGAAACTGAAACACCTGGTTTTAGACCACAATAATTTATTAGTATGGTGTAGGGCCTCCTTTTGCGGCCAATACAGCGTCAATTCGTCTTGGGAATAACATATACAAGTCCTGCACAGTGGTCAGAGCGATTTTAAGCCATTCTTCCTGCAGGCTAGTGGCCAGGTCACTACGTGATACTGGTGGAGGAAAACGTTTCCTGACTCGCTCCTCCAAAACACCCAAAGTGGCTCAATAATTTTTAGATCTGGTGACTGTGCAGGCCATGGGAGATGTCAACTTCACTTTCATGTTCATCAAATCAATCTTTCACCAGTCTTGCTGTGTGTATTGGTGCATTGTCATCCTGATACACGGCACCACCTTCAGGATACAATGTTGAACCATTGGATGCACATGGTCCTCAAGAATGGTCGGTAGTCCTTGGCAGTGACGCGCCCATCTAGCACAAGTATTGGGCCAAGGGAATGCCATAATATGGCAGCCCAAACCATCACTTATCCACCCCCATGCTTCACTCTGGGCATGCAACAGTCTGGGTGGTACGCTTCTTTGGGGCTTCTCCACACCGTAACTCTCCCGGATGTGGGGAAAACAGTAAAGGTGGACTCATCAGAAAACAATACATGTTTCACGTTGTCCACAGCCCAAGATTTGCGCTCCTTGCACCATTGAAACCGACGTTTGGCATTGGCATGAGTGACCAAAGGTTTGGCTATCTCAGCCCGGCCGTGTATATTGACCCTGTGGAGCTCCCGACGGACAGTTCTGGTCGAAACAGGAGAGTTGAGGTAAACATTTAATTCTGCCGTGATTTGGGCAGCCGTGGTTTTATGTTTTTTGGATACAATCCGGGTTAGCACCCGAACATCCCTTTCAGACAGCTTCCTCTTGCGTCCACAGTTAATCCTGTTGGATGTGGTTCGTCCGTCTTGGTGGTATGCTGAAATTACCATGGATACTGTGGCTCTTGATACATAACAAAGACTTGCTGTCTTGGTCACAGATGCGCCGGCAAGACGTGCACCAACAATTTGTCCTCTTTGAACTCTGGTATGTCACCCATAATGTTGTGTGCATTTCATATTTTGAGCAAAACTGTGCTCTTACCCTGCTAATTGAACCTTCACACTCTGCTCTTACTGGTGCAATGTGCAATCAATGAAGATTGGCTACCAGGCTGGTCCAATTTAGCCATGAAACCTCCCACACTACAATGAAAGGTGTTTCAGTTTCATTGTCCAACCCCTGTATATATATATATATATATATATATATATATATATATATATATATATATATACAAATATTTATCTTGGACAAATATTTTTAGCCTTGTTTTTCTATTAATAAATGTTATTTTTAAATGCCTTGTTTAGATTTTATATTGCTTTTTGCACATGCCTGTGATCCAGAGAAAGATAATTGTGTTCGTATGGCATACCCTTTATATACATATATTCACAACTATTAGTGATGTGGATGATATCAGAGGAACCCCAGAGATGTAAGAAGCTATTTTAAAAGAAACTTAAGTCATGTAACTGGAAAGTCGAATGGATTTCAGCAAAGTTGCTTCTTTTTATCCTTTTAAAATCTTAAACTGTCTGTCATGGTTTTAATAATCCTACCAGTGCTAACAACACTAATTGCTAATGTACTCGTACTCGTACTTGTCGTCTTCCACTTATCCGGGACCGGGTCGCGGGGGCAGCAGACTCAGGAGAGACACCCAGACGTCTCTCTCCCCAGACACCTCCTCCAGCTCCTCTGGGGGGAGCCCAAGGCGTTCCCAGGCCAGCCGAGAGACATAGTCCCTCCAGCGTGTCCTGGGCCGTCCCCTGGGCCTCCTCCCGGTGGGACGTGCCTGGAACACCTCCAGAGGAAGGCGTCCAGGAGGCATCCAATATAGATGCCCGAGCCACCTCAACTGGCTCCTCTCGATGTGGAGGAGCAGCGGCTCTACTCCGAGCCCCTCCCGGGTAGCCGAGCTCCTCACCCTATCTCTAAGGGAGTGCCCGGCCACCCTACGGTGGAAGCTCATTTCAGCCGCTTGTATCCAGGATCTCGTTCTTTCGGTCATGACCCAAAGTTCATGGCCTTAGGTGAGGGTAGGAACGTAGACCGACCGGTAAATAGAGAGCTTCGCTTTTCGGCTCAGCTCTCTCTTCACCACAACGGACCGGCACAGTGCCCCCATTACTGCGGCAGCCGCACCGATCCGTCTGTCGATCTCCCGCTCCATTCTTCCCTCACTCATGAACAAGACCCCAAGATACTTAAACTCCTCCACTTGAGGCAGGAACTCTCCTCCAACCTGAAGAGGACAAGCCACCCTTTTCCGGTTGAGTACCATGGCCTCTGACTTGGAGGAGCTGATCTTCATCCCAGCCGCTTCACACTCGGCTGCGAACCGCCCCAGCGCATGCTGTAGGTCTTGGCTAGAGGGGGCCAGCAAGACCACGTCATCTACAAAAAGAAGAGAGGAAATCCACTGGTCCCCAAACCAGACCCCCTCCGGCCCTTGGCTGCGTATAGAAATCCTGTCCATAAAAGTTATGAACAGGACTGGTGACAAAGGGCAGCCCTGCCGGAGTCCAACATGCACCGGGAACAGGTCCGACTTAGTGCCGGCAATGCGGCCCAAACTGCTGCTCCACTCGTACAGGGACCGGATGGCCCCTAATAAAGGGCCCCCGATTCCATACTCCTGGAGCACCCCCCAGAGGACATCACGAGGGACACAGTCGAATGCTTTCTCCAGGTCCACAAAACACATGTGGACCGGTTGGGCAAACTCCCATGACCCCTCGAGTACCCTGTAGAGGGTATAGAGCTGGTCAAGTGTTCCACGGCCGGGACGAAAACCACACTGCTCCTCCTGAAGCCGAGGTTCGACTATCGGCCGGACTCTCCTCTCCAATACCCTGGCGTAGGCCTTACCTGGGAGGCTGAGGAGTGTGATCCCCCTGTAGTTGGAACACACCCTCCGGTCACTCTTCTTTTGAAGGGGGACCACCACCCCAGTCTGCCAGTCCAGAGGCACTGTCCCCGACCGCCATGCAATGTTGAAGAGGCGTGTCAACCATGACAGCCCCACAACATCCAGAGATTTGAGGTACTCAGGGTGGATCTCACCCACCCCCGAAGCCTTGCCACCGCGGAGCTTTTTAACTACATCGGTGACTTCAGCCTGGGTGATGAAAGAGTCCAACCCCGAGTCCCCAGCCTCTGTTTCCACCAGGGAATGCGTGATGGCAGGATTGAGGAGATCCTCGAAGTACCCCTCCCACCGCCCGATAATGTCCTCAGTCGAGGTCAGCAGCCTCCCAACCCCCACTATAAACAGTGTTAGCGAAGCACTGCTTCCCCCTCCTGAGGTGCCGGACGGTTTGACAGAATCGTTTCGAGGCCAACCGGTAGTCCTTCTCCATGGCCTCACCGAACTCCTCCCAGGCCCGAGTTTTTGCCTCTGCCACAGCCCGGGCCGCAGCACGCTTGGCCTCACGGTACCCGTCAGCCGCCTCAGGAATCCCACAAGCCAACCACAGCCGATAGGACTCCTTCCTTAGCTTGACAGCATCCCTTACTGCCGGTGTCCACCACTGGGTTCTGGGATTGCCGCCACGACAGGCACCGCAGACCTTACGAGCAGCAGCATCGACAATAGATGCGGAGAACATGGTCCACTCGGACTCTATGTCTACAACATCCCCCGGAATCTGGTCAAAGCTCTCCTTGATGTGGGAGTTGAATACATCCCTGGCTGAGGCCTCCGCCAGGCGTTCCCAGCAGACCCTCACTATGCGCTTGGGCCTGGCAAGTCTGTCCGGCTTTCTCCTCCTCCAGCGGATCCAACTCACCACCAGGTGGTGATCAGTGGACAGCTCAGCCCCTCTCTTCACCCGAGTGTCCAAAACATGCGGCCGAAGGTCTGATGGTACGACAACAAAGTCGATCATTAACCTCCTGCCTAGGGTGTCCTGGTGCCAAGTGCACTGATGGACACCCTTATGTTTGAAAATGCTGTTCATTATGGACAATCCATGACTAGCAAAGAAGTCCAATAACAAAGCACCACTCGGATTCAGATCGGGGAGGCCATTCCTCCCGATCACGCCTCTCCAGGTGTCACTGTCGTTTCCCACATGGGCATTGAAGTCCCCCAGCAGAATAATGGAGTCCCCGGGAGGGGGCACTATCCAGCACCCCGACAGGGACACCAAGAAGGCCGGGTACTCCGCACTACCGCTCGGCCCGTAGGCCGAAACGACAGTCAGAGACCTATCCCCAACACGAAGGCACAGGGATGCGACCCTCTCATCCACTGGGGTAAACCCCAACATGAGACAGCTGAGCTGGGGGCAAAAAGCAAACCCCCACACCAGCCCGCCGCTCTCCCGTGGCCACTCCAAAGGTAGAAGAGAGTCCAGCCCTCTCAAGGAGATGGGTTCCCCAGAGCCTACGCTGTGCGTGGAGGTGACCCCGTTTTCTAGTCGATATCTCTCGACCCCCGTGTAAGCTCAGGCCCCTTCCCCCCAGCGAGGTGACATTCCACGTGCCTAGACCCCGGCCTAAAAATCCGGGGATCGGGCCCCCCGGGGCCCTCCCCCTTCGTCCCCCACCCAATCCTCTTTGCACCGGTCCTCACGGTTCCCCCTGCAGGTGGTGGGCCCACGGGGGATGGCCTCGCGTCTCTCGTTCGGGCTTGGCCCGGCCGGGTCCTGCGAGGAGCAACCCGGCCACCAGGCGCTCTCCGGCGAGTCCCAACCCCAGGCCTGGCTCCAGGCTGGGACCTCGGCTCCGCCGTACCGGGCGACGTCACGTGCCTCGATATATTAGTCGTCATGAAGGATTCTTGGTGGGGAATAAAAGCCGCTATTCCAGCCATAATCCTATGATCGTTTCACACCGTTTGCAATCTAAAACTGTATTATAATATCTTCAAAGTAAGAGGGAGTTTGTAACATTCTCAGATATTTTTTTTTTTTTTAAGATATTTTTTTCGGCACTAGAGGCCTTTATTTTTGATAGTTTTGATAGACAGGAAAGAGGGGCAAAGAGAGAGGGAGACATTCGGCAAAGGTCGCCGGGTCCAGGACTCGAACCCAGGACGGCCGCTTCGAGGACTATAGCCTCTATATGTGGTCGCGCGCTTAACCCCTACACCAGCATTGCGCCAGATATTGTATGAATAAAGCCTGAGAGAC
This sequence comes from Crenichthys baileyi, assembly GCA_036173005.1. Taxonomy (NCBI): domain Eukaryota; kingdom Metazoa; phylum Chordata; class Actinopteri; order Cyprinodontiformes; family Goodeidae; genus Crenichthys; species Crenichthys baileyi. Next base: position 62,599 of record JAHHUM010001558.1, read on the forward strand.
TTGTCCTAAAGGGACATTAACCAAGAACTACAGCAAATGTCTCATATCAGTGCCTCAAAACTTAAATAGTTTCAAACCCTAAAATATAACTTTAAAGGGATGGATTTACTCCCTGATTTGCCACATATTGTTGCAAACAGACACTGATTACTTAAAATTTATTCCGGTTAAAGCAAACGGAAAGTTTGAGCTGTGGACTTTTTAAAACTGACATGACTTTATTATGACATTGAAGAAATTTTCACCACTTCTTGCCAGTCTCACTCCACAACACTCCATTCAAAACTGCCTAATAAATCAAAAATACTACATCCCTTTGAGTGTCTTCTTCTGTGGTAAATTTCTACCCAAGTATTTTATGCATTGGAAACAGAAGGGTAATTTAATATTCAATAAATAAGAATATTACTGAAAAATTCATTTATTTCACTAACTCGATACACAAAACACATTATGTAGACTCTTTACACACAGATTGATGTTTTAAAGCCTGTATTTCTAATTATGATGATTTCTTACAGCTAATGAAAACAAGACATTTAAGATTAGAATATTACATCCGACCAATAAAAATAAATTTTTAATGCAGAAATGTGGGCTTAATGAAAATTATGTTTAATACCTGCTTAAAGATTGTTGTTTTAGAAAGGTACTTTTAATCTGACAAACGAGTCTCATCGAAACACATACTCTAATTTATTAAATATGACTGTATAATCCCCAAAACAACCCTGATTCCTGGAAAACGTTCATATAGTCGAAATGCACCTTCCATAGCCGTTTATTGCAAGAACACAAGGGGAAAAAAAATGTTTAAAGGTGTTTTTACAGTGAAAACAAAAATTGACGCCAATCTGTATCGACTGGTAGAAGCGTTACCATACCAAGAAATTTTAAATTGGCCAAGAATCTTTGATTATTGCATCTCATGTTGATACATTTCTTATAAATCGATGGATAGAGCAAGGACTTCCAATGTTAAAAAGAAATGCAGTGAAATGTAAAACAAAAAAGAATGGCAAGCTTTAATCTTTTTTTGGAAAGTTAGAAAATAACATCTAAAGTATCCCACTGAGAGAGGGAAAGATACTACAGCCTTCCATGTTCTAAAAGGACTGCAAGGCACTACCTGTTAGATACTCTGAGCAGCAGGAGTGCTATTAAATGGACCCAAATATAGTAGGGAGGAATCACATTGCAAAAATTATAAATGCCTTTCTACGTGTAAGCAGATATGTAAAGGTATCAGGGTGTATTACTGTTTTAGAGACTGAAGAATAGCATTAGACTCCCCTGAGCTGCATTGTTCTGCATAAGAGTGAGCTCTAGTGGCAATTTGCTGAACAACAAAAAGGCAACAATGAAGTGCGGTGATGTATATTTCATATATGGGTGGTGAAAATAGTCCAGGTATGGTGAAAAAATTATTTTGAATTTGTTTGGTCTACTGATTAAGCTTTTCACAAGACATAACATGTTAAGCATACCATGACGTGTTGAGTTCAGTGTTGAGCAATAAAAGCTGTAGCATTGAACATGGAATGTAAACTCACTATGTAAAACATTGCCTGCAGTTTTTCCAAATAAGACATGGCTGCTCCAAAACTTTTTTAAGCTGCTGTAAATGCAAGCGCTATTATATTGTGTTTCACAGAAATTAAAGATTCACTGACTTACCAGCACCAAAATGAATGCTTCATCCCTCTAAATGTGTAAAACATAAAAGCATCCAGGAAGCACCGAATCAGAGGGATTTTACAGGAGATTTGATAAAGTTAGTTGTATTTTAATGGCTCCTGCAAAGTGCTTACGAGATCACAAAAACAAAACAATAATCATCAATGTGATGCAGCCTGGAGATTTCACTAATGAGAGCAGACAGAGGGAGAAACTGTTGAGTTACATCATACTCGCAGCTAAAAGCCCTGTAACTGCTTTCACTTGGCAAAACCTGTAGATTTAATAACTAAGGCTGACATAACCTATTACATTAGTTCTGATCTACTTGATTTGGAAGCTATAAGAGAATAAGTTCAATCAAGGTTTAATTTTTAAATGTTTCATGTGAAAAATATGCTTTGTATTTTAAAATTTACCCAGAATGATGCAGAGCAATAAGCTTTCAGTTTGGCTTTTTGTTATTACTTGGCTTGGGCAATATAGAGCTTCCTCTCAGGTGACTGACTGAAAGCAATTCAGCAATAAATCTCCCTCCGAAACAATGTTGTTCTCACCTTGATTAAAAAGCACAGCTTTCAGACCCACAACTCGGTCACCTTTAGAGGATGGTCTTTGCCTCCATACAAATCACTGAGGACAACTGGCTATCTCGCTCCCCTGTGTGTGTCTCGCACCACACTGCTTCTGCAAAACTCATGTTTATTATTCATGTTTATCATCACACCACGTCTGCTGTTTGCTACCAGTTTCATGGATGGGCTGGCAGCAGTTTAGTCCTGCTACATGAAACCCTGCTTTACCGTCAACACTGAAACAGATCCCACTTAGTATAAGGCGGCCAAGCACATTAATGTGTGCTCACAGAGAAGCACGTGCCTGTACTTTTTTTCAACTGCCAGAGGAGCCACCCACACACCAAACATTCTGATACTGGCACACACACAAATACACACACATACAGGCACACATCAGCTGCAGGAAATGCCTATCAGTCGACAAGTCCTGTGATAGCTACGAGGCTCTCACTCGTAGCTATCACAGCACAGGAGAGGGAAGAGAAATGAGAGTAATTACCTCACAATGACTTCCTTGCTTATTAAAAACCTATTAAGGGCTTAATCTTCTTTCTTAGGGGTTGATACCATAGACTAAGAGATCATAAAAACACAGGCAGGTGTGCACAAGTCTTTTCAGTCATCATATTCCTGTATACAAACTCTATGTTTTGGATAGATTTGATTTTTACATTACAGTTGAATATTTTCTTGTTTTAATTATCTTTCCTGTGGTAACACAAAGCTTGAGAATTGAGATAGAAAATGTTGGTTCTATAATGAGAAGAAGCTGCTTGAGAGCCAAGGTACAAGACAGAATCAAGAACAGCTTATAATGCCAAAAGAACAATTCAGATCATGAAGACGTATCACTTAGTGACCGGGAAAAAAAAAACCCTTTCACATTCAGTTACCACTGCATGAGAAGCTCAGATAAAATATTTCCAAGAAAAGAGAATGCGAGTTTAAAAGCCATTTCTTTTCATTACCTTATATTTGAGCTGCACAGTAATGCAATATAAATGTGTGAAATACAGCAATCTTAAAGGACTGCTTGGGTGCAATGTTTGGTAGGATAATATCTTTCAAGACTATACAGTCAAATTCTGCGTGTCAGTAATATATTTTGCATGTTGGAAATAGTTTCGGCATCAAGGAAGCATTGAGGACATTTTGATGAAGAAAAATTGGAAAAAGGGACCTAATCACCAATGACCAATCAGTAAACAGAAGCCCTTTGGACAGCCTTTGGTCCCTGATGCTAGGATGTTTGCTCCAACTCTACAGGTTGCAGTGAGCGTTCCCTCAATGTAGCCGACATGTTTAGGGTGATAGCTGGCGTAAGTTTAACATTAGCACTCCAACAGCAACAATGAACCATTCAACACAAATGACTAACTCTGCAGAGGTTAATATGATTGTTTCCATGGCCACAGTTGATACCATTTATATTATTAGACAACGTTAATGCACAGAAAAAAAAACAGATTAGACTCCTGCATTTCAAATTAATCAGTAGATCCACTTACACAGCAGTATAAACCTATTTAGGTCTAATAATATGTGATATGTTATTTAAGTACAGGCACATCTCAATAACCCTAACCCTAATCCTAAAGTATCGCTAAAAAGGTAATTTATTTGAGTAATTCATTTAATGCAGAAATATCAGGCTACAAAAGAGTATTTTCTTGTACTCCTCAGTACATGTATTCAATACTTGGTCATGAGTCTTTTTGCATAGATTACCTCATCGATGCAGTGTGGTATAGAGGCAATCAGCCTGTGGTTCTGGTGATGTGATCAGGAAGCCCAGGTGTGTTTAATAGTGGCCTTCAGTCCAACTGCATTGTTTGCTCTGGTGTTTTTCATTTTCCTCCTGACAATACTCTGCATATTCTCTATTTGGATAAAGGTCAGATGGAGTTGCTGGCTAATCAAGCAAAGTGATAAAGCAGGTATTGGTGCCTTTGACCATGTGGGCAGATATCAAGTCCTGCTGTAAAATGAAGTCAACATCTCCAAAAAGCTTGTCGGCAGAGGGAAGCCTGAATTGATCTCAAATGTAGACAGCTCCACAGACTTGATATAACACAATGGACCAACAACAGCAGATGACATGGCTTCCCAAATCATCACCATGGAAATTTCACACTGGATCTCAAACTATTTCAATTATGTTCCGCTCCACTCTTTGTCCAGTCTCTTGCGCCATGCTTTCCATATAAATGCAAAATTTAATAAATCTGAAAAGAAAAAGTGGGAGCAGTAAACAACAGTCCAGTCCTGTTTCTTCTTCATCCAGGTCAGACACTTCTAATGTTGTCCTTCGTTCACCAGTGGCTTAAGACAATGAAATTACAATTGTATGTCATGTCCTGGATCTTTGTGGTGGCTCTTGGGGTACTGAATCCACCTGCTGCCCACTCCTTACAAACCGCCCCTAAACTCTTGAATCTATTTTGGTTCAAAATGCTGCAATGATCCCTGTTGCTTGAGTACATTTCTGCCAGAGTTTTTCTTTCCACTCAACATTTCATGAACATACTCAGATCCAGCACTCTGAACACCCAGCACCTTTAGCAAAGAGTAGTTGTGGCTTACTCTCCTTGTGGAGGGTATCAGTGACTGTCAGCTGGACAGCTGTCAAGTTAGCAGTCTTCCCTTTGATTCTGTAGGCTCATTCCTGTTTTAAAAATCATCTTTTATTAGTCTTATGTGATATACAAATTGTCTGAAAACAATAATTTCGAGTCTTAATTTGATGTATGGCATTAACATCAAAATTAACAGAAATTAAACCTTGTAATAAAAGCATAAATCCATGAATCATTTCTTCATTCCATTTTCATTTAGAAATGAAAAACAGACTGGCTATTTTGTTGTTTTTGAATCTGATATAAAAATTGAAAAAAAAAGGCCTTTTTCATAGTGTTAATTTTAGGCTCAGATCAAAAACACTAAATCGAAATACAGGCCACAGGACAATTTATGCACAATTTACATATATAATATTAGGTATAATGTTAGGTATAATGTTAGGTATACCCATGAAAATGCATAACATTTTCATGGGTATTCCAAACTTATTGACATGCACAATTGCTATTAAAATGCTTTTAAATACATGTATCACATTTTTTGACAGCTTAAATTTTATTTAAAAAGTTTGCTTTGAAATGTTAAACTTAATTAATGGTGAGTAATTGTTTTAATCTCAGCCTTCTGAACCCAGATTGCTATATGACCTGAACCTCTGGAACCTGTGGAAAAATTTGTCTATGTCTTTGTCTAGCCAACCTTGTCAGTATCCTCATCCAAAACAGATTGCTAGTAAAGATAACAGCACTACATTTAAACAATACAATAAAAAGAAGGCTTTCAAAAATAAAATAATCTGCTCTGACTAATGCTAAAATAGGAAGCAAGTTGTTCCACATCTGCAGTAATCTACCTCAGGAAGATGTAGATTAACCTTTCACCTACACACAAATATCAAGAAAAAATGTAGAAGCAAACCATGGGCAGAGTATAAAAGGATGTGTTCTTAAAATGAATGCATCCAGCTGTGCCACACTTATAATTACAAGGTACATCCATAATCCATACTGTTTTCCTGGAAAAGTGCAGCACCATAAGACTGCTAAAATTATGGCCTGTTGATAAGTGATTTAATGGATGTATTTATTTCAAACACACTTTTTTAAGGGTTCCCCGGGGGTTTTTTAACCCCCAAAATGGGGATTGCCCTTTGCAACCATGATATTGGGGACCTTGGGTTCCATTTAAAAGGGGACACAGAGTTGAAGTGATACCCTTTAATCCCGAGCACATATGGGTTTTGGGAGGGAAAACCTTTTAATTCCCGAGGACTTATCCACCCTTCCCTTCCTTTGGCTGTTTTGTTTCTCTTTTTCATCCCTCTGGTAATCAAAAAGGGGATTTAGCAGGGTCTCTAAGCCCGCGAGGCCGGAAAAACGTTCCCCCCCCTTTTAAAAGGGGGTGGGGTTTTTCCCTTTCCCCTCCCCGAGCCCCTTTACTGACCCGGTTTGCCCCCTTTAGGTATGATGGGGTTTGGGAATCAGTACCCAATTTTACCCCTGGGTTGAACTTTAACCCAAAGACCCCTTTTTTTGTCTTTTCCCCGAATCTTTGAGTTTTAAAATGATTTCAAGAAAATGTTTTTGGGAGTTTTCTTACAGGAAACCCTGATGTTGGTTTTTAAAGACCCTCAAACCGATAAACCAAAATATGCCCCCATAAAAAAACTGGTTCTAATTTAACTTTTTGTCCTTTTCAATAACCCCGCTTGGGTGGGGAGAAGAGTTTTCTAAAAGTCTACTGTATACTAAGAATGAATAATTTCACTGATATGTATGCAGATAGTACACATAAGAAAATAAAGGTAGTTTTGCACTTATTATTATGTCACCCGTCAGCGCTCGTTTATTTTCTTGGGATAAAACTTCAGTTTATTTATATAGCCCCTATTTACAAACCCAAAAGTTTTTTCTTTGCATTTTTAGAAAAATTTGGTCCCGTTTTCCACCAAAATTTTAGGGAAACTCCAGTTTTCCAAAACCCAAAATTTCAAAAAAAAAAAATTAAATTAAAAAAATTTAAAAAAGGTAAATTTTTTAAATTTTAAGTGGTTTTAACCCGGGAAGCACCCGATACTTTTCCCTTTCCCAATTTTAAAATCATTTTTTTTGGGTTGCTTTTTAACTGGTGTATTTTTTAAAAAAATTTAAAAGGTTCCGAAATTTGGGTTTCAGAGAACCTTCAAAATTTTGAAAACCCTTTTTCCCCCCAAAACCCAAAGATTTCCCTTTTAGGACAGGGATACTGTATGTCCTGTGGACAGTTTTGACAAACTACCAAATGTGCTCCACTCTGAATTATGCAGACTGAATTAAGCAGACTTGAGAAGTTATTATCTATTACTGGAACAAAAAAAGAGTGAATTAAGGTTTTTTGATGGTTGCTCTTTAGACCTAAATACAATTCCTCTTTCTGAATATTCAGAGAAACTTTTAAATTTTATAGCAAAAAGGTGAATGAAAAATAAAATGTAACAGTTTGAAAGTAAAGACAGGTTAACATTGTATCTCCACTCAGCAATATTCATAAAAACATCTAAAATTACTAGACCAAAGCAAAGTAGCAGATTGGCATGTAAGTAAGGTCAGAACCTGTACAGTAAAGTAATTGCTAATTTTAAAGTCTTGTATCACAAATCACAAAGTTTTTTTAGGTAGGTTCATAATCTCCCATTTCTACTAATGAATAGAGTGATAAAAAGTTTTGTATAGACAAGTCAGAGATAACATATTTGTCCAGTTTAAGAATAGCAGTTGCACTCTTCCATTACTCTTTAGAAGAGCTTTAAACTCTTCCAGAAAGACAAAATCATTAAGCTTTAGACCATTAGAAAGGTTATTCCATGACCAAACATGCTAAATAAGAGAGCACGGTGGTATTAAGTTCAGAAAATATCCTGGGTACTGTAAAGAGACCGAATTATAGAGTACGCAATGATACGTTCTCTAAAATGCTTTCATTTTAAAATGTAAAGAACAGTAATGCACAGAATCTTGGAATAAAATTTTAAATTATTGGGAAAAAAAAATAATTTAAATTAATAGAGTTCCAGATAGACGGAACATACATAAGAAAAGTTGAGGTTTACATGGGAAAAAGGGGAGGGGCATTTATTATCAATAAAACGCGACTTTGTTAGCAATAACCTATTTCTCAAAGAATTAATAATAAGTATCATTAACCTAACACTTTATCAGTGAATAAGTACACAACTTGATTTGCTGCCCTCATGAAACCAACGTGTCTTGAGGGCAGCATGTATGAACAATGGTTTATGTCTGTCAAGGCAGTACTATTTATTGATATGTTTCTCTACAGATATTAGGCGATATAGCTTACCTGTCTATAAAGTATACAAAAGCTCATACACAAATTAACAAAGTCAACACGATGTACTCTTCAACTGAGATTTTGTGATATACAATTACAGGCATCAAGTAATTTGAGACTGGCTCATATAAATCCTTTTATAAATTAGAACACAATTTACAGAGTCAGTATCAGTGAACTTGCTTGTCTCAATGGATTTATGATTGCTGTCAGTATTTAAACATATTAACATAAGAATTAACTTTACTTTTTCAACAACTGACAGACTCACACCATTAAAAACGCAACTGCTGGATGAAAATGTAAACATCCATGAGCTGTTGCACACCCTAAAAGACTAATCCACCACTAACGAGGGGCTGGACATTATTTTTAGCTAATCGGGTGCAGTCATGTCAGCTCCAGGAAGCTTTATTAGACCCATTATTTGTTAAACCTTCTTTGTAATGATGCATAAAAATGCTTGCACAACATGGAGGCTTACTGAATGGCTTTTCAACGATCTGACAAAGTGAAGCAAAAACTTTTAAAGAGCCCATCCACCTAATGGCATTGTTCAGTGGAGGAACAACACTGTCATGTTCTTTGACTCCTACCACAGACTTAATTAACAAGAGAGGAAAGCCACCCTTTTCCTAATGTCAGCCTAAAACCTCTCTCCAGAAACCAATTACCAACGAGTGAGTTTGCTAATTCGCTCTGACATGTCTGCCTGCTCGAAAACACAAGATGGCCGAGACAGAGTTGTGATGAGGGATCGGAGGTACAGGCTGTAGAGAAATGAATTGTCCTCCCGCTCTCATTGCGTGTTGACCTTAAGCTCTGATGCGGCCGCCTTTAGTATTCTGCGTCCAACCTGCTCATCCATCACACTTTTAAGGTCAGTTTCTATTTCCAGTCACTCCATCAAAAAATAGCCAGGCCCCATTTATAACAACACAGGCAGATATCTATTAGAAGAACATCCATGTATGGTCAGATGATAAGTACACTAAATGAAAAACAATATTTCCATATATTGTTACTAAGATATCCCCATATTAATTTTCTAGATCTACATCGATAAGGATTACTCTTGTGAGATATTAGGATGATTTATCCTAAATATTTTACTAATATGAATTTTGTAGTTAATGAAGTTGCTTGTCGTAAATCAAATATTTTGAACAAAACTGGGATTATTTTGGCTATATGTAAATGGAACTGAATCGGTATATCATTGTATTAGATTGAATTCTTTTGCATTAACAGGGATGGTTTATGATATTGGTGATATGGCTGACCAACCAGGGTGACCTTCTTTCGGTGACAACAGGAAACAAAACATTCTGTCTGTTGCTCTTAAATAGTCTTTCTTTTTCTTATTGTTCTGTCCAGTCATTGAGGAGAGGGCTACCCACTGTGTTGTCTCATGCAAACAATGCAAAAAAGAATCATCATTCAATTTATTCTGTTTGTGGAAACAAAAAATAGTAAATTTAGTGTTTTTTTGGTGTCAATACAGAGTACTATTTAACAATGGTTAAAATATATCTAAAAACTGACAAAGGCTTTAATATGGCTTTTCCGCAGCCTTTTGTGACTACACACTTTGTAGCTCACCGTCTCTGTTCTAATTAATGCCAAAGGTTGAGGTCTGGGCTCTGGCCAGTCCAGTCAAGTTCTTTTACACCAAACTCATTCATTCATGTCTATGTGGACCTTACTTTGTACACTGGTGCACAGTAATGTTGAAACAAAAAGGGCTAATCAAAAAAACGTTCCCACCAATATGGGAATATACAATTGTCCGAAATATCTTTAAATAATGAAGCATTAAGAGTTATATTCACTGGAATTAAGACGGCAAGCCTAACTCCTAAAAAGTTTTACATGTGGCAAAATGCTGTCAGAAAAGTACCCCTGCCGTGCCAACTTCCAAACTGCAACTCATCCATTAGGTTACTGGACGAGAAAGCATGACTTATCACTGCAGGGCACACTTTACATTGCACTTGTTGATGTAAGGTTTAGACACAGCTGCTCAACAATGCAAACCCATCCCATGATGGTCTCTATGAACTGGTCTTGAGCTACTTTGAAGTTTACATGAAGTTCTGAGGTATGTAGCAATTAACTCTGCAGACAGTAGGTGACTTTCGCACACTCTGCACCTCAGCATCCCCGATGTTATCCCCACGCTATCCCTGACTCTGTAATTGTTTTAATGGCTATATTGCTACTGATGCTATTTGCTTTCATATTGTTTTAATACCATTAACAGTTGACCATGGAAAGTTTAGTAGGGAGAACATTTAAAGACTGGACTAATTGCATCAGTGGCAACCTGTCGCAGTACCATAGTACCATGTTGAAATCCACTAAGCTCCTGAGGGCATATGTAAAAGTAATATGCTTGCCTAGGTGCTTGATTTTAGAAACATGTACCACAAAAGTTGTTGAACCACCTGAATTCAATGATCTGGGGATGTGAACAAGTACTTTTGGCAGTGTAGGTTAGCTTTTGAGCATACCATGAAATAATACAGCAGCGACTTTACTAACGGATGTCAAACTTAACCACTTGTGTGTTTCTGTTATCAGGTCATACAGTTTCACAATTAATGTGACAATTTCCTCATTTGTTAAAGCCAAATATAGAATAGTCGACTATTAATAGATATCATACATTCCTAGTTTTACTTTTCCAGACTCTTGTGTTCTGCAATACTTTTATGATAATGTGAAACCATCACATCCCTGATATAAAAGACAGCAAGACAGCACAACTAGCTACAGTAGCTTAATTCAGTCTGGCACTGAGCTTTTCTTTTGCCTGTCTTTCATCTTACTGTTCACAGGCCAAATGGAGTAGATTATGATCTCCTGAAACATTTACAATCAGGAGATGTAACAATTGTTCATTCAAGACAGATAAACAACAATAATGTTGTTAGTCTGCAAAGAACTACGAAAACAGCTTATAGTATCTATTAACTAGAGCAATATGTGCAAATAATGTCACTGTTCTTATGGGGTTTCTTAAAGTTTCCTCTAGTAATTGCCACTGGTGTAAAATTATTTACGGTTGATATCTAAATCTTAATATTAACACTTGGGTGAGTTTCAAAAGTCATTGTAATGAAAGGCAATGCATGTGTGTAATTTTTATGTCCAAAGTTTCAGTTTCATTTGCCAATGAGTTTAAAGTGGTCTATAAGATTTTAACTCTTATGGAATTGCCCACAAACTGACATCCAACAAGCCCAACAGTTTTCTGTTTCTTTTTCACTTTTCCTTGATTTTTTTTTTCTTTAAAGGTGAAAAACTGTCTGTTAATCAGCTTATAATTTTGCATCTTCCTCATCTGTTAGGATAAAAGGTTCCCTACTGAGATGATTAGCATCATAAGCTGTTTCTCAAGTTTTCCAGAACACCTGATGTTCACATAACACAAAACACAGAAATTCAGCCAGCAATGTAGCACTGCTTCCAAGACATACAACAAAGGAAAACAGCATCAGATGAGAGGTTTATGCTAAATACACACTGTTCGGATGTCTTCATCGTGGCCGAGTGTGACACAGTGGCACTGCCTTAGAGAGCATTGTCATCTTGGCCATGTTAATGGAATATAACCAGCTACTGAAGCCGCAAGCCCAATATGTGTGAGAATGTGTGTCTGGGTGACATAACAGGCGTACTGCCATCCATCACCCACACACTGTCAGCGGGGGAGCAAAAGAGTACACACATATGAACACAAAAACACAATGTGGGCTCCAGCAATGCTTGTGGAAGAGTCAAACACAAACAATTATAAAAAGTTTGCATATTTTCTCAACAAATGTTCCGCCTCCCAGTCTCAGACCTAATGGTTTTAAATCATAATCATAATCTATACAGAGTGGCAACTTTGTTATGGTAATGGTTTTCAGTTATACCAAAAGGAAAAAAATAGTGACTGTGGATGTTTTGTCTTATTCAAATGACAATCAAAAAATGAATTTACAGGGCCTTGCCACTTTTTTTACTTTTTAACATTAGTCAAATTATGACCACATACTATTTTTACTATGATTTTATGATACAGACCAATACAAAGCATAGTGTATAAATTGAAATGGAAAGAAAAGTTAACAAAACCTGCCAAGGCATAGCTGTGCACCTAAACGGGCAGGCAACAAGCAGTTTACCTCAAAAGACCTACAGTAAAATACATCTGCAGTCATTTTTAAATAAATGACAATATTATTGAAAATTAATTTATTTCAGTAACTCAGTTTAATAGGAGAAACATTATTTAGAATAATTAAATACAGACAGATGTTTCAAGCCTTTATTTCTGTTAACTCTGATGATTTTCTGCTTTACATCTAATTAAAACATAACATCTAAGAATAAAATATTTCATGAGACCAAAAAAAAACATTTTAATACTGAAATGTGGGCTTCATAAAAAGTATGTTTGCTACCTGCTCAAAGGATATTTCTAAAAGGTACTTTTGTTCTGACAAATGAGCCTCATTGGAACACATATTCTAATTTATTGAATATGACTGTAAATGTTCAATAAATAACTTTTCAGATATTTAGGCATTTGAAAAGAAATTAAAGTCATGTATCATTTTCCTTCTACATCACAATTTTGTACTACTTTGTCTATAACATTAAATCCCAATAACATCCATTGAAGTTTGCAAAATGTAAAAGGTTGAAGGGACTACTTTGAGTACTTAAAACACTGTTTGTAAATGTTAATCAGTTTAATTTCCATTTATCCACACCAGCATAATTTCAAACCTATAATTGGATGCACCCTGTCACCATTTGCCTTCACTCATTGGTAATTACAAAGAATGACATCTCTTTCTTTTTGTTTGTCGAATACCACATTTAAAATTTGTTCAATATGCTCTAAGAGAAAACTGATAAATAACAGATATAAATAAATAAACAAGTAAATTACCTGGCTAGCTGCCAAGACATCTCTTAGTATCTCATAGCGCCATTGTTGGCACTTTGCGGCTTTAATTAGACTCATGAGTTGATTATTCGGTGTTTTTGTTTTTAAGGAAGCAGACAGGCATGAAAATGTCTTGTAGCTTCCCTGCACCATAACACTTTTGATGTTTGGACCTGTCAAAAGATTTGTCACCAGAATCAGGCAAACATTTCTAGGGATTTTCTGATCAAAGCATTTTAAATGATTGGGATTCATGTTTAACTCCGCTTAACTCCAGATAACTATTGTTGTTGTACTTTAGTTTGTTGTCCATAAACTATCTTTATCTCATGTAATCAAGTAAGCTTGTCACTGTTGATCATTTGAGTAAATGAATAATGTTGTCCCCTTTAAGATAGCATAGTGTATAAAAATGATTGTTTTTCATGGTAACATTATGCAGAGGACGTATAGACTCACTGCAGTGAAATAAAGGAGCTTCCTGACTGCTTTTATTTGATGCGGTACTATTAAACAACCATTTAAAATTAACAAGCAAGTTAACATTTATTGACCAGGTTTGATTAATTCAGAAAGTCAGCATTAACAGTCACTAATTCTACTATCTACTATGTCTTTGTGAATAAATTAATATTTATATTTTTAGATGGGTAAATATTGTACTTTTTTTTTTTTAAATGACGAGCAGCTGTTTTTTTACATCAGCCAGAAAGTTAAGGCGTGGGAACAAACAGGTCTTCTAAACAGAAAATTACCCTAAGCTTAACACCAAATATGTTTTGGCGTCTCCATCACAAAGCTCTGATCCCAGTAAAAAAAATGTAGGCAGAGCTGGTGAAGGTGAATGTGAGCAAGGCAGTCGGCATCCCTGACTCAGTACACCAGTTCTTTCAGAAGAGATGTGGCAAAATTTCAGTAAACTGTTGTGATAAGCTTGTGGAAAGATGTCCAAAATGTTTGACCAAAATCAAATAGTTTAAGAGGCAATTCTAGGAAATGTATGTAAAGCTCTAAATTTGAAGAACATAAAAAATAAAAATAAAAACTTCTCGATCATTATTCGGGCTATTAGCAAAAATAAATAATTGTGTTACTTCTAACTGATCTAAGACAGGAAAGATTTAGACTAATTTAAAACAAAAGATATTTACATGCACAGATATTTACAGTGCATGCAAATATTTGGTTACCTGTCCATGCCACTGATTTTTTATTAAATATCTGAATAGGATTTAGAACTGGCAAATGCCATGTCTTAAATGACTTGGACTGATGTCCGGGAAGAAAAATCCTGGTCATCACATTGTTAATTTCACCCATACTGACATAAGATTACAGGTGATGATAAGGCAAATCACTGCCAGTACCAGATGACCATGTTGATTGACCAGTTGCAGCTCCTGTTTTACTGCAAAAAGTCCTAATTTTTTCAATCCAAGCCAACATTATCTAACTTTATCTTAAATAACATATTTATATAGTTTATACTAAAGTCTGAACAGTCAAAATTGTCAAAAAGTGAAGAGGTTTGGATATTTAAAAAAATACATTATAGAAACTTGCAACGAAACAAACAAAACTCCTCAATCTCTTTGTATTCATATTAACAATGTAATCAGTATGATCATTATATGTAAAGGTACAGTAGCTGCAGATAATATCAGAAGCAATAATTTAGGGGCAATGGCTTCTCCAAATGTGCTTGCCCACCTGGATGGTTATGTGCTTTTTCCCATAATGGATCCTCTACAGTAGCTCAAAGATATGTGGCCATATGTGACATTTCTAGTGACGAATATGGTGTCAGAAAGGGAAAACAGCATTTATGTGTATAACTCTATCTGTAGTAAACACTTTTTTGATATGTGTTCTTGTTCAAAGCAAAGGATGACAGCCTCGTCTCATTAGTGTCTACGCCCACTGGCTGGCAACACAACATTCTTGTGAAAACCCATGAAATAATAATGAAGAGACAGCCATCTGTTTCTTTCTTTCTTTTTTTTCTTTTGGACTTAATATAGATCTTAAATCCCCCGTTTCCTGTGCTAAAAACATAGCTTGCAGTGTGCCTGGGGAAAAGTAAAGGTGTGAAATGAGAGTAGTCCAGGGGATGCTCTTGGGCACCTTGACACCTGCCAGAGCTGGCTGTCTGACTTTTAGCCTCGTACCGGCAACAGCTCATTTGTGGCTACCTGTGTTCATGGGGGTGGACTGTCAAGAGGCCATGGCAGGCTATGGTGTCTTTGCCAGCTTTAGCCTTGTCCACAGTTGCACTCTTCTTTCTCTTAAGGATTATAGTTAAGTGTTTAGCTTTTTTCCAAAAGTTTTACGGAAATTTCCTGGACAGTTTAATGTTGCCAAATAAGAAAAAAGCATGGCATACACTGAAATCTCATTGAAATTATTATCTATGATTATGAGGTCTGAAGGTGCAGTAATGATTGATAATCTCTTCGCATCTCTCTCTGTATGGGTGATGAGTCAACCATGCGCAAGGTTTTTCCTCGAGCCCTAGCCTCAAGCAAATCATCGCATCGCCTGAGGTGCCAAGACTAAAGCACAGGGGGGCTGAAAATAGGAGCCACCTAATGCATTTCAAGTCAATGGTCACAGAGATTATTGTCTTTTGCAGCTGCTTTAGATAAACCTCCAACTTGTAGAATGAGAAAGTAGGGTACTGAACAGACCAGTGCATTTAGGTTGTCTGTGACGAATCATTTGGTTTGTTTGATAACTCATAGTAGGTTTGGGCTAAAACTTATACGTTAAAATACAATTATTTGAATACATAACATTCATATGTAAGGTGCTTTGGAAAGGTACTCATACACTTTGAAGTTTTTTAGAAAGAACATGCATATACATACATGCAAATATATGAAGTATATATATATATATATACAGTAGACAGACAGACAGACAGACAGACAGACAGACAGACAGACAGACAGACAGACAGACAGACAGACAGACAGACAGACAGACAGATAGATAGATAGATAGATAGATAGATAGATAGATAGATAGATAGATAGATAGATAGATAGTGAAATACATATATATATATATACAGTATATATATATATACATGTTGTATCAAGGTTCAAATAATGCATACATATCCCTATCAGTGAACATATATCGCATCAATTTTGTTTAAAAAATGTGATGTTCCATATTATTTACATATATCCTTCAACTTTCAAATTCATATTTAGAAGTATTTTGTTATACCTTTTTCTAAATATATTCATGAGTGTACTGTGCCGAATCTTTCTGTCCAAAGTCCCAAAGTCACTCCACAGCTTAATATGCAGATACGTTTCTTTGTTGTTCTTATTTTTCATTTTTTTATTTTTATTTATATTTCCCATTAGATTGTATCCTCCATCTCTGTCTGCAAACATTTCCTGAATATTTTTTGGCAGTAGATTATATCTTGCTTCGTACATTATCTGCGCTGTTTTATATTTAACCAAGTCTAGAAATTTCAACGTACATGATAAAAAACAATACGTTTGTATTTTCTTTGGATCCTACTTTATCTATTATCATTATTGCTTTTGTCTGACATGTGCATATCTGCTGTAGAGTTCTTTTGTAACTATTTCCCCAGACCTCTACAAAATAGAATAGATACAGTAAAACATTGACGAGTATAGTATAAACAATGATTTGCAATCGAGACTATAGCTTATTTGCTGTGCATTTTGCCAGCTTTGCTATTACATAATTTACATAAGGTTCCAGCGGATTTTGCTGTACAGGATTATACCAAGATTATTTACTTGTTCTATCATTTTAGTTTTTAGTTCCACATTAGGTTCTGTTTTATGCCTTCCAAAAAGTAAAATCTTTGTTTTACTCAGGTTTAATGATAGTTTTCATCTGTTTATTGCTGTTTTAATAATTTCTAAAATATGCTTTTCCCAGAACAAAAAATACTTGTATCATCTGCAAACAGTATAAGTTTCAATAATTTTGATACTTTGCATATGTCATTAATGAACAATATAAATAACTTTGGTCCTAATACAGACCCCCCGGTACCCTATATCTAATTTCCCTGTCAAATGATTTGTGTTCACTTATTTGTACAAACTGTTGTCTGTTCATTAAGTGGCTTTTGAGCCAGCTCAACCCATCTCCAAGAATGCAAAATCTACCTATGTGTAATTTAACACTATAAATGCAGTTGTTCTATGAATTCCTCAATGTTTTGTAAGAGAGCATTATTGAACAACATCAAGACGACCAGAGAACACACCAGAGAAAAGGTTGTCGAGTAATTTACATACAACATTATCCCAATCTTTGAACATCACACAGAGCAGCTATTCAATCTTCCAAAAATGGAAAGAGTAAGGCACAACTGCAAACCTACCTAGATATTGCTAACCACCTCAATTAACAGGCCTCACAAAAGCAGTGGTTTATTGAAGAAACATCCAAGAGTCCCATGGTAACTCTGGAGGAGCTACTGAGATTAAAAGCTTAGGTGTGAAAATCTGTTGACAGCACAATTATTAGTCGCACACTCCACAAATATGCCCTTCATGGAATGGTGTCAAGAAAAAACCCATTGTTGAAAGAAAGACAAAAGAAGTCCCCTCAGCAGGTTGCTAAAAGCCATGGTGTAAACACAGCAAACATGTAGAAGAAGATACTTTTGTCACATGAGACCAAAATTGAGCATTTTGACATGCATGCAAAGCACCAGGTATATCCAAAAACACACTGCACTTAAATCTGATTGATGATTATCTTTTGCAGGAACAGTAAATCTGATCCGAGTTGATGGGAAGATCGATAGAGTAAAATATCAGGCAATATGGAAAGAAAACTGTTGGAAAAATGTATATATGTATAAATGAAAAAGTTAGACAAAAAAATAAAGGTTTTTAAGACTTTGAAACCCACTGATGAATATGTAACCCCGACACTTTCCAGACTGGGCGGACCCAACAGACAACACCTTTAAGGGGGAACCCACTAACACCCACTTATTGATCCTTTGGGTATAAAAAAAAAATTTTAAAAAATTTCAAAAAAAAACCTATTTTTTGGGGGGGGAAAAAGGGGGTTATAAGAAAACAAAGTGTATTTTAAGAATATAAATAAAAAATTTTTTGGGAATTTTTTCAAATAAAAATTTCTCTGATAGAGAAGTAAGTAAGTATAAATTTTTTTGATAGCACATTTCATGGGAGGGCAATTTATTTGGGCCCTAGCAGCCCGGCCCTGTATATGACCCTGTGGGCTCCCCAAGGACAGTTTTGGGGAAACAGAAGAGTTGAGGTCCACATTTATTTTGCCGTGATTTTGGGGAGCCGTGGTTTATGTTTTTGGGTACAATCCGGGTTAGCACCCGAACATCCCCTTTTTCGGGAACAGTTTTTCCTCTTGCTTTCCCCCGTTAATCCTTTTGGGATTGGTTAACCTTTTTTGGGGTTTTTTATGCTGACAAACCCTGGAAAAACCCCCGTGGTTCTTGATACATCACAAAGATTTGCTGTCTTGGTCACAGATGCCCAGAAAAGGACGTGCACCAAAAATTTTTGTCCTTTTTGGGAACTTGGTATGAAAAACCCATAAGTTGTGTGCTTTTTCCATTTTTTGGGAGCAAAAAGTGCTCTTACCCTGCTAATTTAACCTTCACACTCTGCCCCTTTTCTGGGCCCCCAATGGGGCAATCAATGAAGACGGCTACCAAAGGGTGGTCCAATTTGCCATGAAAACCCCCCCCACACTAAAATGACAGGGCTTCCGTTTCATTTTCCAACCCCGGGACATCCATAACATTTTCTTTTCCTTCCCATAGATCGTACCCTGGGGTATGCCCTTTTTTTGTTCTTTTGTGTTTTCTCTCTGTTTTTCGGGTAACCCCCCGTGGTCGTTTGGGCCCATTTGGCCGCCCCCTCACACTGAGCCGGGTTTTGCTGGAGGTTTCTCCTGTTTTAAAAAAAGTTTTTCCTCTCCGCTGTTTGCTACATGCATGCTCATTTTTGGGGGGGATTGCTGCCCAAAGGAACGCCCCGTGACTGGTCCACGTCCCCTTTTCATGCTCATCCGGGGGGGAGGAAAGCTGCAAGGCCCCTTATTGGATGCAATCTTTCTGGGTTTCCTTTGACAGAAAAAACCCTTTTTTTCCATTTTAATTTAAAAAAAACAAACTAAACACGCACTGTTCAATGGTTTGGATTAAATTTGAATGTTTTGTACCTGACTGGTTTGAAGTGCCTTGAGAAAACATTTTGTTGTGAATGGCGTATAAAATAAAAACTGAATTGAATTGAAAGAAAGTCATAGGGCCTGTCTTGAAAAAATTTTTTGAAATTCTTTTACAAACAGGAGTAATCAAACTTTTTTTGGGCCCAATATCTGTCCATTTGCTGTTTTTTTTGTAAAATGAATGTCGTTTCATTTTATGTAAAAAATTAGGGGTATATGTGCACGATAAAATTAAAGATTAACAAGAGCAAGTCTGATCCTCAACAGTTAGTTCTTTATGGTGAAACAAAAGGATTTTAACAGATGTTTGGACTTTTTCCAGTCAGGTTCAGAATGATCAAATTAGACTCAAATTTAACACAAGATGAAATGTACCTTAACAGAATTACTGGACTGGACCGAAATGGAAAACTTTAGTTACTTGAAATAAATACAAAGTGTAATTAAAAGGGAAGTTCTTTAGCTGACTTAAACTGTACAGTGTGTTTAAGATTATAAGATATAACATGCTTATCATTTTTGTGCTCATAAATTTTATTAAGCTTTCTAAACTAATGAGGAGTGAGTTTTTTTCAGAACTAATGAAACCTAAACTAAACCAAGCATTATTAAAATAATAGCAAACAAAATTAGTGACCTCATTCTTAAATATAATGAGGACTTACTGCATTTTAAAAAAGAGACTTGATTAGAATAGATCCATCTAAAAAAACTAGATTAGAATAGATTATTCAGAGCTGTTATAATCTTGCTGATGAATACCACAAAGAATTGTTATGGAACCAGATGATTAAAAGAGAGAAACGTTATCATGGCCAAACAGAATGATTGTAGGAAAGATCCAATTTAATTTTATTTAACCCTATCTATCATGACACCCTACAGGTTTTATTAACATCTTGGATGGCACATATTATGTATGGAAAGAAATAAAATAAAAGGTATTGGTTGCACGATGGAAAAATGCAGAGTTATTACTGAAATTATTAAATGCTGTGCTGTTACCAGCTAAATTAGCTGAGCGTAAGTGAAGGGATTACTAGATGCCCTGAAGGAAAGCCTATATTACCTAAATCAACGTTCCACTGCGTTGCAAATGTGAGCCATGTGTAGAGCCATGTCTCAACAGGGAGGATGAATGGCCTAGTGAACAAACAATTTACTACATATGGATTTAATACTTACTAAAAACTGACAAAACAAATGTTTGTGCATCTTGTTTGATGTGTCTGAAACATAACTCCCAAGGAAATCTTTCCTTGCAAAGGACCGGATGCTATAACAGGGGCAAAAGGGGCTATGTACATTTGGAATTCCAAGAAGGATTTATAGTGATGATAACACATTTTGTTAACAAAGTCATACAAGAACTTGGTAAATGTTTCGAGATTGACCTGAAAACACATTGTAGCTACCACCCCCAGAGTCCAGGGTTGGTAGAAAGAACAAATGGGACAGTTAAAACTAAGCTTAGGAAGACAATGGAAGAAACAAAAAGAAATTGGGTTGAATGTTTAGATATAGTAATGCTTAATATGAGGATAACCCCATCAGCTCAGGGTGGACTAATACCTTTTAAAAATAATACATGGCAGACCTTATTAAATCCCTCATCTACAAAAAGACCTAAAAGATCCACAACAAGATGGGACGTTCGCAGACTACATGAGGAAGATATTACAGTCTAGAGACATACAAAACGTTAATAATTTGCCAAATGATGTTTCTGAAGCCCTACGGGTTCCTGGTGACGTGAAAGAAGATGACTGGGTGATGCTTAAGACCATTAAGAAGAAAACGTGGTCTGATCCAAAGTGGGAGGGTTCATCCCAAGTGTTATTGACAACTCCTACTGCTGTGAAAATTCAAGACAGGTCTACCTGGATACACAAGGCACACTGTAAACAGGTAAGCCTGTCAGTCTTCCCACCCACAGGCTAGTCTGACTACAAAGGGGTTGTCACCATCTAGTGGAGGCTTCGTCTCAACGTCAGTGAAGAAACCAATGATCTTTCTGAGCGCTTAGGAGAGAGAGAGAGACTGACAGGTAAATCTAAAGGAAATATGTTGTTGAAACATTTAGTTTTGTGTATCATTTGTGTCCTGATTGTGTTAATGATATGCTAGACATTTCCACAATCTCATAATCTCCAGAAATTAAAGAGGTGGATAAATAAAGATTTCCATGGAATGTTTATACAAGATATAATTTACTTGTATGAGACTAACAGCTGGTACCATTATGCAAAAAAAATATTGTGACTAAGTCCAGGAACATTTCTTGTTTTTATGTATGTACTAAACTTCCTATCTCTTCCAACCAGCCCAGGTTGACAGCTAGACCAGTACCAGCACCAAGAGATAAAGTTTTTTTTTACCCAGAAAAAAGGTTTCTGGTGTCAGTACCAGTTTCTGCGTGGTAATGGGTAATTTAACTTTTAAACTATGATATTACAGAGTTTAAAAAGTTTAATGTTACAACCCCCTGTGGCCCAAACTATGGGGTTTTCCCCCTTGCAGGTTTCCCATTTTTTCTCATTGTGTCTTAGGCCCCGGTTCAATCCCAGTGGGGACTATTCCAATGCGCATGTGAACCACGATTTTTACTATTATCCTTCCCCACCAAGCTGGACCGGGGGAAAAGGGTTCCATGAAAAAAAAGGCACTAATGCTTGACTGTTTGTTAATGCAAAACCCCCACAAAAGGGGCTCTTACAGGACTTTTCCACAGAAGTCACAGCTCTTCGAACCGTGGTGTTGCAAAAAAACAGGATGGTGTTGGACCTGCTAACGGCTTCGTTTGGGTTATTTTGCGCTCTCCTGAACGGGGACCTGCTGCCCCTACATCCCTGATGAGACCAACGGCGAAGATGGACACAAAGAGTGACCCCTGCTATACACCAATTAAATGAAATTAAAAGGGGTATGCCAAAAGGATGTTCACCCCGGCCGAGGAAAATTTTTTTTTTCGTGGCTTACTTCAGGACCGTGGTGGAAAACTGTTTTTAGAAAAACATGACCCCAATCATGGATGGTTTTTTGTTTTTTGCCTTTTTACTCTGTGTGTTTTTTCCCTGTATCAGAGCAATGATTTTAAGGATGGTTTTGGAGGAATTTTTGATACAATGTTGTCCCAGGATTCCCCAGTTTCTGGACAAGAACCAAGACTATGATGACATTATGGAGGAAAAAGTCACCCAAAACTAAAAAATAGTTTAATGTTTTAATGAGGTGTATGCATAAAGCTTTTTTTGGGAAGTGTATACATGGAAAATGTGATAAAAAACTAAAAAAATAAACAGGAGGGGAATTATTGGAAAAAATGTATAAAAAAGTTATTATTTTTTAGTCTAAATCAGTTTTGTTTGAAGTTCTTTCTTCTAGCTAAGATGATTCTTATGATTGTTTTTTTAGTGTGAAAAAATGGTTTGTGGAAGGTTTTTTTAAAGAATGCGGTTTTTTCTGGAGTGGATCACTCCCTGGACATGACAAGCTTTTTATACCATATATGGGGGGAAAACTACTCTTTAGGTTGAAATCTCTGTAAGAATTGGCTGAACCAATTCCCGCTTTTTGCTTGTTGGAATGTGAGTTGTAAATAAAAGGCTGGTGCAAGGATTTTAATTACAGTTGTCTGTATTTATCAGCTTTCTAACTCTAACAAAAACTTTTTAGATGTGACTGTAATGCAACAAAATATGAAAAAGTTGAAGAATACTTTTGCAGGGTACCCTCCTTCAGTTTTTAAAGCACAGTGTGTGAGGGGTGTTAGGCAAATGTTTAAGCAAAACATGAATTAACCAAACCTAAGTTTGAGTGAGAAAATCAAAAACTAAATCCTTGCTTACACGTACAACACATTTTCCTGTTATTTCACAGATGTCAAAACAGCACGAAGTGAGAGCATAAAGCTGATAATGGTGTTGAGGAAAAAAAACTGGTTTGTTGAAGGTCGAGCTTTTTTGCCTCACAGAAAAGTCTTTGTCTATTATTTCAATAGCAAAGTATTGACTTGACAACATGTGGTCCTCTATTCAGATAGAACCATGGATCATTTCTTTCCCAGGAGCTCTAAGTGGCCCCGGCCAAATGACAAGCAAAAGCTTGGCTTATGAATAAACCCCAGTATGGTGCATGTGGAAAGGTTCGATCGCTTCATTTCTTACACAGCAAACACCTTCACTTGCTTTCCTATAGAGCTCTACCAATGCGTTCCTAATTTTCTTCCAGTGTATATATATTTTGTTTTTGTTTTTTTTCAAAAATCGATACTTGAGCCCTACATCTATATTTACTAACTGCCACAACACAGTGAAACACTTGACACACACAATATTAGCCAGCCCCTCTCACTGTTTAGTTAATATAGGTGTATGCTCTGGAGGGCTTTGTAATGGCCAAACAATTCTAAATATCATGAAAGCCAACCTGTCATTGCAGGATGTAATGCTTTTTGTATGGCTGCTGATCTGATTAGTATGATTTGTCATAATGACACAACTGACATTTCATCATCCTTTTGGGACCATAACATTCTTGGGAAGCAGCCTCCTGGAATTTAATTAAAAGAAACCAAAAGCAATCCTTTGTTTAATAGAAGCTTTCAATGTTTGCACTACCCACAGAGTCAACTCACAGGAATAAAACCTGATAAGAATGTATTACTTTGTGGTGGAACCAATATGGTTTTTCCTGTTTAGTAAATTTAGAAGTAGTTAAGTTAGTTTTTTAAACAATGCTGTAGGATTGTAAGTTTGCTTGATAGAATTTAATCATGAAGTGACATTTTGTTTTGCCAAAGGTACGATTAGGAGGTGCTAACTGATCGCCAAATTTCGGATTCAGGAGGGGCCGTGTAGGTTGCATCATGGCAACAGAACCATGGATCAGATCTTTACTCCAACAAATCGGCTTGAGAGTACCGTGGGTATTTGGTTTTCCTGTGTAGAAATGTTACAACTGTGTTCCTGAATGCATTTCTAGGGAGGTGTAGAGAAAAATCTGAGGGTGCCGGGGGTGCTTATAGGGTGTAACTGGTGAAACAAGAGCTCTATCCACATTCACAAAGCTGAACTTGTTCCTGGACTCCACCAGGATCGCTCCTAGTCCCTTATTCTGTTTATGGTGTTCATGGACAGAATCTCAATTGTGTATACTTGGAGAGGAAGGTGTCTGGTTTGAGAACCTCAGGACCTGCCTCTTTGGCAGTTTTTGTGTGCACGTTCCACCAGGAGGAGACCCTGGGGCAGACCCAGAACTAACCGAAAGGGACTATATATCCCTTATGACCTGGGAAAACTTTGTAATCCTACATAATAAGCTGGGGAGTGTTGTTGGGGAGAGGAATGTCTGGGTTTTATCTCCTGGTCTTGTTTCCCCCTTAGATCTTAGATAAAATAAAGAAGATGGATAGATCACGATACTTCATTCATAATCATTAATAGGTCCAACTCACCTACTACGCCATCCCATCCATAAATTCGGGATCCTGAGTAACTGAATCTTCCTTAACACAGACAGAGCATCTGCTTATCATATCATGGCCATTTTGGTAGCATTTCCATACATTACACAGCAGTGGAGCCTGTGTGCGGCATGCATTGCATCTATAAGCTGGCTGTGATGCTGATTATTTTTGTCGATGTTCAAAGTAACCTGAGACAGCCTGGTTTAGTTAAAGATCAAACAGCATAATGCTATACTTTATAATGCCTAGGAAGACTTAATGGATCTTTATACATAGTGAAATAAAAAATACATAAATAAAACAAAACAAAATTAAATACTTTTGTCTCAGTCAGAAACAAAAAAAGTTACTTCATTAAGATGTACTGTATTCTTGGCATTAAGTGAGTATCATGATACCAAATCTCCAAGATGGGACTAACTTTGACAAAACAAGAACTGTTGCCCAGTGAAACAGCTTAAATGCTTAAAACATTGGTGTGATCATCAGAAGATCAGGGATATGCTCACTAGCACTACCCAGCAGGCCCTTTTACTGTTGCCCCTATCATTAATAATAAAGTGAAGCTGTATGAACAAAGTACTGTAGTACATAAGTTTAATAAAAGTGGTGAAGAATGAGTAACACATTGTAAAGCAACTTCTAGAATCAATGAGGGAATAAAGGGCTGTGTAAGGTGACAATTTAATATAATATTATTGAGTAAACTTGGCTAACATGTCAAAAACCAGCATTCAAAAAATAATTATGGACACTTTATGTGTAGCATTGTAATGTTGTTACACCAGACTGTAGAACAGTCAGTTAGTTGTAGGAAGTTATACAGGCAGCGGTAACTTTTATTTTGAAAAGACGAAAGATCCACTGCGGAAAAATTGTGGGTAACTTCCGGTGTAGAAATGTTTATTTTATTTGTTTTTAATGTGTTTTATAATAGTAATGGTGAATTATTGTTAGTACTGTTGAGCACATTGATTTCACAGACGGCCATACCCTTGCAGCGGGATAAACGCTCTCCCATGAGACTAGACGGTCTCTTTTCTCACGGAGCTTGTGGGGGAAGGTATGACGTTTTGCTTGTGCGGTTAATAATTGTATTTTCTGTGTGTATGTGAAAGTTGAATTACTCATTTTTTGTAAGATAAACAGTTATGGGGGGAATTAAGTTAATATTTAGCAGCTCTCACGCTGCAGGAAATTTTGTGTTGCGGCCATGTTTTGAAAGCAGTCTTGGTGTCTGAACAGGCGCTGTGGAGAACACTGAGGAGCCTGTCTGACTGCTTTGTATTTGTCGTATTGGCGCAGGTATGTGAGGTTTCAATGTATGGGGGGATGTTTTTTTGTTTGCTTATGTAAGTTCTAATGTTATTAATGTAATGTTTAACATTGTGAAGCAAATGTTGGGATTAGTTATCATTCCTGTTCTAAATATTTCTGGTTAGCCATGTAATTCATGTGTTCGGTTATACACGCCTTTCGCGCTCTCTTTTCTCGTGGAGCTTGTGGGAGAAGGCGCTGTGGAGAACACTGAGGAGCCTGTCTGACTGCTTTGTATTTGTCGTATTGGCGCAGGCGCAGGCGCAGGCGGCGAAATCAATAAAGGTGTTTTCACATCAGCTGCGGTCCGGCTTATTTCAACAAAAGACACAACGCAGAATGAACCATGTTACAAAACTGGTGCCGTGACCCTTCGACTGGTTAGCAGGAGCCGACCACCGGTGCTGCAGACGACGAGGTCTTCTGTTCATATCTACCCAGTGGACACGCTGTTACCGCGGACTGCTTTGGACAGTGTTGGGTTGGGGTTTATTGTTTTATGTTTTGTTTTGTTTTATACGCTGTGCACCTCCTATTGTTGTTGTTTTTTTTTTCACACGAAGAGGCACGCTGAGGACTTCTCGTGGAGGACCGGAATGCAGAAGAGGAGTCATCACATAGTCATGGGGACGTATCCATGGGTAGGGGGAGAGGGGTCTTGCAGCTAGCGCCTTGCATGCAGTCTGCTCTAGTTAGTCCGGGGGGTTTTGGTTCAAACCTCGCTGGGATTAAGGGGACAAGATTGAAGAGGTCTAATGATCTAGTTAGTCAACCTCTGAGGTTCTCTCCGGGCATGAGTCTAGTGGTTCCTTCATCCTCTAATGCACTTACGAATGATGGAGAAGTAGCCTCTTCCCAGTTGACTGATCTAATCAGGTCTATTGGGTCAGAAATAGGTGAGTCCATTAAGACATCTTTGAAGCAGAAAACTGTGTCAGAGCCTTCATCTGTCTCACTTTCAGATCATCGTAATGACACGTCTCAGTCATTTCAAGGTGGCACTACTGTTATTGATACATCAAAACTTAATCTTGTGTTAAGGTCTGATGTTAATGTTCCACCTTATTTCAGGGGTGATGAATCTGACAAGTGTTCTGTTTTTGAGTGGGAGGATCTTATGCGAACCTATCTTAAGCAGAAAACTTGCACAAATACGGAACAGGTTGAAGTAGTTATGACTAGACTGATGGGGAGGGCAAGGGATGTTACTAGAGTGTGGATGTGTAGTAATGTCAATACTGCAGATGTATCTATTTCTGTTATCTTTGGCATTCTCAGGCAACATTTTGGTGACACTATTCACTCAGATCTGCCGCTAGCTGACTTTTATGCCGTCACACCATACTCAAACGAGGGCCCTCTTGATTACTGGATTCGACTTAACAAAGCTGCGGAGGTTGCTGAACACCGCTTGGCTAGCAATAGTATGGCCCGTTAGACTATCTGTTGAGCACTGAACTGAGACCCCACAAAGACAGTCTGTGAAATCAATGTGCTCAACAGTACTAACAATAATTCTCCATTACTATTATAAAGCACATTTAATAGAAATAAAATTAACATTTCTACACCGGACGTTACCCACAATTTTTCCGCAGTGGAGCTTTCGTGTTTTCAAAATAAAAGTTACTGCTGCCTGTATAACTTCCTACAAGTAACTGACTGTTCTACAATCTGGTGTAACAACATTACACTGCTGCATATGCAAGATCATATCAGTTGATCTGTTTAAAACATCAATATATTTAGTAAAAACTAAAAAGCCTTTAGTCTGAAGAGACTAGTTTTGAATTTCTAATCCAGTTTAATGATATTTGGCGAAATGAAAATAGAATTGCATGCTCTGGCCATTCCTTAAGGTGAAGTCACATTGTTTGTGAGCAGAACAAAGGGTCTGCTGTTAAATCATGAGTCCTTTGCTGTTGTCCTTGTTCATTGTTAGGGCTATCAGTATGCAGCATCAAACTCTGCAAGTCGTCAATATGTCTCCATGCCAATGACACCAAGGCAAATCTTTTTTTTTCTCTCTCCTGGTGATTAATGCGCATCAAGAACATTTAAGAAATAACACTGTGTACACTCTAATGTGTGTGTGTACACTGTCCTTGATCGACACCTCCACAGCAGATTTCTCCTTTTGTATGAGCACCCACATCCTCTTTGTGTTTTATCACTTTGTGTTTACAGTGGGTACTTTTTCACAGTGACAATGTAGACAGAGTCAGTGCACAGTTTGCTGAAGAGGCAAATTTGACACTTATGACACATTCGAAACAAAGAACAATTGAAGATTATTGTCCTGATATGAGACATTGCACATGCTCTTCAGCTAAGTCTTCTGTTTGCCATGTTATCTCTCAGCACTACAGATATTAGTGTTGGCCTTTGGCTCTCTCATCCCCATCACAGCAAGCACAGTGGAGAAAAGTTTCATGGGAAGATCAAATAAAATCTCTTATTTTCTTCTTACTTTTTGTTTGGGTCCAACTAAGAGAGTTGACTCACCTTTGTATGAGCGTGCTATTAAACGAGCAGATACATTAGTGCTTTGAACCTAGATGTTCAAGTAGTCTCAGTCTCAGACAGTGAGTGTTATTGAAAAAACAAGACTATGCGGCAGCCTCAGTGCCTTCTAGTCCACTGTGGATGATGCTGACCTCTGCTCAGACCTAAGCGCCTGAGAGTAACCCCACTAATCTCGCTAACCATAATGCTTTCTACCACCACCACCACCACTGTCACTTTTCTATGATACCCTCTCCTTTCTGTCCCTGTATGTTCCTTTACTCTCTCCTACCATCACTCCCACTTAAGCCCAGTATGCAGGGGGCCTGACCGCAAGAATTGATTTCCAGTAAGGCGGCGTCTGGACGCTTTCTGGAGCTTTCCAGACACGTTTATCCTCCTTTATTGCACTCTAATCCCAAGGGGGTATCGTGTCTACTTCTTTGGCTTTGCTATAGACAAGCATACACACAAGCACACACAAAATATATAAGACCTTACAAACACAAAAAAACACACTCAGGCATCTTATAATCACAGCACAATAATTTGAGGATTTATCTCTACCCTCTAAAGGCTCCTTTTTAATATCTAAGTATTGCTATTGCCTTCTTTGTCTTAATAAATTGTATTGGCCTTTCACAGGGAGGATAGGCTTACTGAATAATAGAAAGCTATTTAATTTATAGCAATATACCTGTGCTGGAGTTCTACAACAGGTGGCTCTAGTTGCCTGGATTGTGCAGCAGAAGAGTGGATGGTATTACAACCTCCAGTGGCCAACGCATGGCAACCACGAATTTTGACCTCTCAGCCTCTTGGTATCCCATCTCTCTGTCCACCAGCTGCTGAGGGGAAGACGATTCCTTTAAGCAAAAATCCCAAATCAGCTTCTGAGGCAGGCGCCCAAGAGGTCATGCCCAATTAATGCAGGGGTCAGTGTTTTAACAAACCCGCCAGCTATAGTTGCTATTCAGCTCGCTATTCCAAGATCAGGACCCTGGATAATGAGATTTTTTCCGCACCTGGTGGTTACGAGCAGCCAGCCAGAAACAAAAACAGATCAGTAACGGCAGGATATGCACACTGATGGGGTGATTGC
This sequence comes from Crenichthys baileyi, assembly GCA_036173005.1. Lineage (NCBI taxonomy): Eukaryota > Metazoa > Chordata > Actinopteri > Cyprinodontiformes > Goodeidae > Crenichthys > Crenichthys baileyi. Next base: position 92,331 of record JAHHUM010001558.1, read on the forward strand.
TCAGATTGAACCTGAAAGCCTCTGTCTATTCTTGGCCTGGATCCTGGCTATCATTTCAGCCATTTTCGGAGGCCAGAGATTTAAGATGCATCACATAAGTCCTTAGGCTTATTTCAATTACACAGTACGATTGCTAATTACAAAGAAAGCATTAAAGAAAACATCCAAACACGCACAGATACTTCTAATTTGATTTACATGTCTAATGAAGTTCAGACACTTTGGATGAGAACTTTAACCTGCCAGGTCACTCCGAGTAGCCTTGTAGGTTAGTGGATCTAATAAAAGTAAACCCTTTATTTATGCTTGAGGTCTCAAAACTTAACAAGTGTGCAACCTTTCTGTGGCATTATTGTTCCATTTAAATGTTTATTAGAATAGGGAAAATGTTTGTTATTAGGAAATCTCAAACATTTTAATATTTTACCTGTGCAGAAAAAAGCAGCACCACCTGACTGCCTTTGGCGGGGTCATCTGCACAGGTATTGTGCAGAGATGCCACGCTAATCCAAGCTGAGAGACAGATTTTGGAACTTCACACCCAAAGACACCTGAGCCAGTTCCCTGAGAGCTGGAATACCAATGAATATGACCTCAAGTAAGGCGTTCTGTTTCTGCTGCTGTAGGGCAGGTGATTTGGGGCTTTATCTCCCCTCTACTTTCCTCTCTTGGAATAAAGTCAGGGAACAGAATTCAGAATTAGGCCATGAAGTCCTTTGCCTTATGCCTTATATGAAATTTATATGCTTGAGGCAATTCTTAACTTTTGATCAGTTTTAATTATTGTAGTTTGAGCATCATAACTTTTTCTTTAATAAGTATTATTTTTCTAAGTTATATACAGTTTTATTTATTTTTTTTTTACTTCATATTATATTAGTCAATCACCAATAAGTAGAAATTGACTGGCTAATAGTAAATTAAATTTTTGATTTTATTAATATTCAGCTAAGGTCAATTTTTAAACTTTATATTTGAAATTTTTTATTGAAGGGTTAATCTTTGCATTGATTTTACACAAATTTGTAATCCTGAGAAATATAAAGGGTGGGCATGCTCTACTCGTAGTCTAAACCTGGTACTTTGGTTCCTCCAATAGCCCAAAAACATCCATATTAGGTTAATTAGAGGTTCTAAATTGCCCCTAGATCTGTGTGCGTGAATGTTTATTTGTCTCATATGTCTTTGCATTGGCTCTATAATTGATTGGGAACCTGTCCTGCATGTATCTTGCATCGTGCCTGTTGACTGCTGGAGACAAGCACAATTACCAGCCCCACGGCCCTGGGCAGATTAGGCAGAATGACCTCAACCTGATGCTTTAGGGTGTCTTAGTACTTATTTTCTAATCATTTTTTGTAGGCAAGGCAGTTTGTGTAGTTCTATACAAGATTTCCAAATACATGTATATCACTATGTAAATGTATACCTGCACAATCTATGGGTTTTTTCTACGATTGATTTATTTATAGGGTTATGTGTTCTCTGGCAATACAGAGCTGGCCACTGTGAAACCAAATGCCTCAAGCTCTCACTTAACATCAGTTACTTACTAAGGACAAATTTTAGCAATACACTTTGCTTTTAGAGCAGTTGTTTCGATTGTCTTTATGTTCTTAGAGTCTTTTATTTAGGTTTTCTGATGGTTGCAGCACTCATTTCACTATTTTAATTAATGATTTGATAATATTTTTATTTATCATAATGTATTATTTCAGTGTTTGTAGTACTGCTTGATTGATTCCAAGTTTATTAAATAAATCAAGCTGTTAAACAGTTACATTTTTATTTTACATTTAATCAGCCAACTACTTAACAATTATTTTCACTGTCATTACATAAAAAAACAAATCTTTACATTGTAGGATTTGAATCATGCAGATCTTTTGTCAAGTAAAGGCAAGACAAGGATTTGATGAGTCAGTTTTTTCTATTTAAAAAAAATAAAACATAAAATTGACTGCTTGAGTTTTCACTTTGACAAACTTATCTTAAACCTAGAAAAATAGATTATTTGACCAAGTGTGTGAGGCAAATTTCTACCTTTCTTGTTAGGATTCTCAACACATAGAGGGGAGCCTCTCTCTAATGTTGTCGTGTCTGATCCTGCGCACAATGGCTGAGTGAAAATGCTGATAGCATGACGCGGGATGATGGGGTGCTGGTCTCCAGCAGCTCAATAATGATGAGATAGATATATGACAGCCAGTCACAGGAGAGTGTCAGCCTATTTGTCTTTCTGTCTACACAGAAAGATGGATGACCCTTCAACCCCACATTGGTGGAAATATTCACAGTGCTGCTATTCCATGAGAAGCTCATCATAATCCCTCATCTCAGTGCCCGTCACCTATCAACACTGCATGGCATGTTTGGACTAAATTAGTGAGCGGTCTCTGACATTTGGTGAAGATTTCACAAACCATTTCGTGAGCAACTGGCCTTCATGAGTCATTCATTTGAAATGAGTAATACTCAGTATTTAAAAGCATAATTACAGTAACCCATAAAAACATTTTAATAGGTGAATTATGTTCTATAAAACACAGTATTTGCCATATTCAAACGTCATCATAATTACTGTAAATTAATAAATAAATCACTACCTGGCTTTCTAAAGTTGTTTTAAAATGTGCATCCAAAGAGCCACGTCTTCAAAACTGATTATAGACTTAGAAATATGAGCAATGAAATAACATTTGTAAACAAACTTTCTTTAAGACTGTCACCTTCTGTGGCTGGTAACAGATACCAGCAATACCTTTTTAATGAAAGTGTCAAAACGTTGTGTGGTTGCTTATTGGCGACAAATAAATTGAGCACTTTTGCTACAAAGATCATCTATGAAGGAAATGCTGGTAAGCTTGTATGGAGTAAACAAGTTAAACAAGGTGACCACATTTCTCCTCACTCAATAAAAACACTTTTTGTCAAAGAATTATGAAACCATTGTAATAATTGATTTCAGGAAAGGACCAACATCAGCTGAGGGAAGCTTGGTGGTCTGGCTGTTGATAGCTCAAACAGGGAGTTTTGTAGTCTGTGACCCACAATTTCCCACAATTCATTGCGGGTTGAATCACATTGGTTGAGCTCGGGCAGCAATGGTTTTTTAAGAATCCACTTAATTTAAAAAAAAGAGGTTCAGTGTTTCTTGGCGCCAGCTCGCTTCGGCAGCCATCAGCCGACTGAGCAGTTTCCCCTCCCTCTTCCGGAGATGCGCCTGATTCCCGGCTCATCCTGTTAAAGAGAGACTGAGGTTGAGAGCCTGGAGACTCAACCTGGGCGCTCTTCGCTTGCGACTCCCTGCAGCTCCACCCCGTGACCAACGATATCGCTGTCGTACTATTGAAAACGCATGAGAATGGCTATGGACTACAAGTACTCCGCTGTCGTGCCGGGGCTGCTACCGTATTGTGATCTACCAGAAGTAACAAAAATTACACGGTGAACAAGATAATGATAAAACTGAAGTGGTAGAAATGGAGGTGTTAAAATCAAGGCAGTGAATGAAAACAGGCAAAATTAAATTTGATAACCTTAATATTTATAACATTGATATTTACCATTTTATCAGTTTAATGATCTCCAAATTCACGGATTCAAATTTTCACAGAGGCAAAATTAATCACATGTTGGTCTTTACAACACTCAATTTTACCATGTTCAGTATTTCACACCTTAAGTACATTTCAAGTTAATTTTTTTTTTTAGCGGCACTAGAAGCCTTTATTTTTCATTTTCAATAGTAGGTAGACAGGAAAGGGGGGCAAAGAGAGAGGGAGACATTCAGCAGGTCCAGGACTTGAACCCTATCAGGAATCACTGTAGCAGTCGAAGTAGAACAAACCAGAGGATGAAAACAGACTCAAAACACAGGATGTTAAAGGTAAGTGAAGTTTATTCTTAGTGAAGGCTTGTCCAGGATAATAAGTTGGTGTTGTCCAGGAACCAGGGGAGGAGGACGGAAGCCATGAATCCAAGGTGAGAGTGCTGAGAGTGAGTATATTTACAGTGCAGTCCTTTGGTGGGTATTTACAAGGTCCGAGCAGGCAGGCAGATAGTTAGACAGGCAGTCCACATAACTGAGGCTATGTTCCAGCAAAGACCTGCTCCAGCAGCTGCCTTAAGAAGCCCAGTGAGCTCATCAGGAGATGAGCTGCAGCTGCTGATAACGAGCTGCCAGAACAACCAGGACGGATGAGGAGCTGCGATACTAACAAAAACTACAGGACAGCCACAAATGAGACCATAGCCTTCCTGCACATGGTGCACGTCTGTCTTTCAAACCCTACAACATCCCCTGCAGCCACCACCTATTTCATGTAATTTTTTCGTTACTTTGACCCTCCTTAATACTAGCCTTTACACCCCCCCTCTTGCATCCACATCAGCAGCCAAATAAAACAGTTTGCCTAGGCCGATGTTAGGTGGCTGATGTTTTTTTGTCTCATTCACAATCATTTCGCTTATTTGAGGTTCTTCCATTCCTCCAACTTGAAAAACTGCACTTTATAAATCTTTCACTAAGTGAATTCTAAAGGTGGTGCTGAGATGTTGTAAAAGATTCATGAATTATCGGGCCATTGTCATTCTAGATCTACCAACATATTTCAGAATTTACTAGATTTGTTTCACAAACCAAAAACTCAATGTGTTAGTGCTGTATTTAAGGTAAGCCTATTCAACTCTTACTAATATATATATATATATAATATACTATAGTATATTATATATTATTTGATGCGCACACTACACCTCATATATAGATTTTTTTTTTATATATAGTGTTACAAAAGTTACATGACGTATACGCACACGTTGGTTTAGTTGTATGCTGTACAACACTGACGACTGCCACAGCTACCATGGTAACAGCATGTTGTGCGTTGTGGAGTTCAAAGAAAGTGCAAATTGAGTTTATTAACAAAGTCATGCCAAATCTGCTAATTAAGATTAAGCATGGTTAGATTCTGTAACATCTCTGGACCCTTGACATGTAATCACGGCATCCAGCCCATGATTATTACAGCATCAGGCACATGCATTATTTTATGAATGCAATAATGTTTCTTTTACAGTCAATAATTTTACAATGAATTCATTTATTCAAATTAAATAGTGTTTAAGAGTAATATAATTAAACCAGCATGATGTCAACAAAAAGCTAATGTATTTATTCAGCATGTTTTAATACATGGCATGCAAAGTAGAACTTAAATATTGTATGTATCAGTCATCTTTAAACTCAATATAAAAAGATCAAGCTAATATCTGTATACATCACAGTCTATTTTGACCTACAACTAACTACATTTTCTCATGAAAATCAACATTTTCAGGACTTTCCAGAATTTATTTAACAATCAATGGCCCTGATAGAAAGTTGGGGGACACTTTCCCACATGTTTGAAATTATTCTCTACTTGAGTTACCTGATTTAAATGCAAGGATTATAGGCAGGCTTTTGCAAACTTTATAAAATATTGAGGAGATAATTTAGATTTCCAAATCAGGTCTGTTGAAGCAGAAACACATCTGAATTATGCAAGACAACCCATATGTCTTAAAACATAATTTTTGTTACTTCCTCTTTTTCATGAGGAATGTTCAACTCAATATTTATCCTCTTTTCTGATTTCCTGCCATAGAGACAACAGACCTGGGAGGGAAATTCAGAATCTCTTCAACATCTTTAGCACCTTGTACTCAATTATGTGCTTTGTCATGTTCTATCACATCAAATATCAATAAAACAGGTTGAAATGCGTGATCGTTATGTGAAAAAATTTGTAAAATTTCAAGTTAGATAAATACTTTTGCAAGTCATAATTCTTTAAGGGATTTCAGGATGTATTCTGTGGCCTTCCTCCCACTTAGACATTCCTTGAAAATATTTGCAGGAGTTAATTTATATGAACAACATAAAACAGAAAGATTGTTTAACAGTAAACAGTGCATCGGCAATAAAGTTTGGTGGCTACTATTATGATGAATATATAATGAAACCTATAGGGAGGACATTTATAAGCATGAGATTAAAACTCCTCCTAAATATCAAGCAGAAGGTTAACAGTGGGGTGATAAAAACTATTAAGTGCTATTGATCAGATTCAGTTTACAGAGACGGTGGAGGCACTGTTGGGGCTGCTGGATGGCAACAGGTTCCTTGAAATCATCAAGAATTTGCCACATTTAAATCTCCAAATTACAATGTCACCAATGGGCAATTGGGAATGATGATTTGGTTGTTTCAAGGATTATTCCCAACTGGCGCTGGAAGTCAAGCTCTGAAACCATGTTGTGAGCTGTGTGCTTACACTAATGAGTTACCTTATCGGTAATCATTTCCAAACAGATGGATACAGATGCATTTTTAGAAATTCTAGTTTTTCCTGTATCTCTCTAGAAATGACTATAAGCAGGTTTAAGAATGTGAGAAAGATTATTCTGTTTTCCATGTGAGTCAACGTCAAAGCAGATAAAATCCTTGGACTCAGGTCACAGAACGAGTACAAGGGACTCCGGTAGCTGAAGATGACAAAGACATCCATTTCTAAGTGTTGCTGTTTTGTGGGAGACCACAGAAGAACTCAACTGTCCTACAGTGACAGATTGATGGATTTTGTTCTACAGCTGAAAATATTTTTTTACAGCTGATGTGCAGTATTATGGGAACGAGGGATAATGAACAAACTCAAAGGACAAAACAGTGTGGGTTTCAGTTTTTCAGACTCTACTAGAAACATTCAACAAATCCTGTAATCTTTAATTTTGTTGCAAAAGTACTTGTACCCCTTAACTTTTACACATTCTGTGACATTACTGCTATAAACTTATATTATTGGGATTTTATTTAATTAAACAGCACAAAGTAGCACATGGTTGTGAAGAGGAAGGAAAATTCAAAATTATTTTAAAGATGTATTAGACATGAAGATTTGAAAAGTGTTGTGTGCATTTGTATTCAGCGCCCCTGAGTAAATACCTTGCAGAACTCATTTTAACTGGGTTTACAGCTGCAACTCTTTTGAGGTTTGTCTCTACCACTCTCAAACATCTAGACACTGAAATTTGTACCCATTCTTTCTTTCAAAACAGATCAAGCTCAGTCAGATTGGATGCAGAACATCTGTGAACATCAATTGTCAAGTATTACCACAGATTAAAAATTTTTAGATTTGGGTCTAGGCTTTAACTTGGCCATTTTGGTACATAAATATACTTCGAACTAATTACCACGCTCTTGGTTGCTTCACTAATTAATGGTCTCTTTGCTAGTGCTATGTCTTGGTAGATTTGCAGTTATACTTTGGATGATCTTTTGAACACTGTTCTGTGAGACGTTCAAAGCTCAGGATACTGCATCATATTCTAACCTTTAAACTTCTCTACAACCTTTTCCCTGACCTTTCTGGTGTGTCCCTTTGTCTTTATGGTGCGGTTTGTCCTCTAATGTTCTCCAACAAACTGGTTTACAGAGAAGCTGTATTTATACTGGAATTTTATTACACACCATGGGACTATTTATGAATGACTTTTAAAGGGAAGTGGTTGCACTGGACTTTTAGGGCTGGATGGATGGATGGAATTTTTAAACCAATAATGTACCTTTCTGATGCAAATCCAAATTGATGACTGCTCTGATCAAACCCTAGGCTTTTAAACCAAAACATTTTTGAATGTATTAAAAGTGGGATTTTACTATTTTACAACTTTATCATAAAGGCTTTTGTTTAGGTTGGTCAACAAACCAGAAGATTTGTATGGAGCCCAATCCAGCAGCTGCCTCATCCTGAAATGCTAATTCATTAACACCACCAATAAATGTAAATAAAGCCATTATCTTTGCTTTGGTCTGAGAGGACCACTACTGCTTTCAATCAGCATATTTAATTAACTTTATTCTTTTCAAATGCAGTTTTGCTCTCTCCCATGGTTTATTAATCACAAGGATGCAAAGACCTTTTGTGTGCTTTAAAGGCAAACTTTTTAGAAAAGTGAAGCAACTTCCTTTTAACACATTGACATCACAACATGGAAACTATCTCAACAATATTTTGTGTTAATTGCAGAAGTTTAAAGCTGATCTCCTGGGGAAAAACATTAAAACACTTTTAAATGTGAAGCAATTGCATAAACATCGAATTGTCTTGCTGATTTAAATTGGCTTTGGGCCACCGGTTGCTTTAACTTTAGGGACATTAAACTCCCATAGAGGTTGTTCAGAGTAACTCAGAAGGAAAAAGGGACTCATTCAAAGTGATATATAGCGTAATTTGCTTTCACACCTGACAATACAAGACCCTATAATTCCTTATATTAACAAGGAAGAGATTAAATGTTTAATAGCACTAACTATTAATCTGAAAACAATTAATCTGAGAAAAAAAGTCACATTACATTTGTTACATTACATTTTGGATTGCCTTGAAAGGCCTGAATATAATAAAGTATGTGATCAAGAGTTTCCTAGCATGTGAATCTGCAGCAGCTTGTAATTTTGTGACTGTGATCAACCTGTCACCTGCATTTCCACTTCTTTGACTTGTGAGAGAACTTGGAGAGTCTCTCGAGGCAGACTGCTGCAGTTCTTAATAACAACATGTGACAAGTCATCTATCAGTTTGCAGCCATTCCTGTCTCCCTTTTAAAGCCTGTCTGACTGTTTTACTTCTCTTTTTTCCCTTTCTCTTTCTTTGTTGCTGTGAAGATAAATAGATAAATGTCAGCAGAGGAATGCAATCTCCATCCCACATGTTTGATCACAGGCTAACATGGTAATTCAATAAAGGACTCTGCCCCAACTGGAGTTTTGCCAGGCTTTTGTATAAAAACACAATTCCTCTTAGTTAGATGTATTGATGTGTTGCTCCAACGCCTGACCTGTTGCTCAAATCCCCACATCCTATGCAGCTGAAACACGCCTGCTTGGAAGACGTGAAATCATTGTTAGCTGCAACTTAGAAAGACATCACTGATCTCTAATAGAACTCAACAGAAAATTTGTTTCATATTAACATTTACCAGCCTTATTGAATGGGTCGTCACTCATCAGAAGGAAGGCAAACACAAAAATAATTGGTTAGGTTGGTTTAATAAAGTTTCTAAAAGTACAGCTTGGATGTGCTTTCACACTCCGGGGAAATATTCTCGCATTACGCAGTGTGTGGGGGAGGACGGAGGCAGCAATAAGTTAGATTTCATCCGAGGCTCAGGAGAAAATGAAACCTTCCGATAATAGTAGAGCATGTTATGTTTTCATCTGCTTACACCCGTGGAGGAAAATTAAATGAAAATTACCGCACAATGGTTCCCCCCTTTTCTTTCATTACCCCTGTAATACGTGCTTCATTTACAAAAACTGAAATGAATGAATCACTTAACTGAGCTCATTTTTTAATAGTTACATGATCACACGTTGAGCTAAGAATGAATAGAAGCACATTTTGGTTCAGGACATGAGAATATTGTTGGGTTTGCTCCAATTATCACCGCCTACAAACTTAATGTCATCTCTTAAAGATACTGTTGATTTCTGAGAAATATTTTAGAATTTGCAGAAACACTCCGTGTAGGCATGTAGGTGATAAGGAAAAACTAAAAATGTTTTGGATTTTATTAAATATATGTAAACGATCATAATCCATTTATTGATAATCCAGCATGTGTTTTCATGAAGTTAATCAGCATGCTAATTCCAAATTCCTTAATTATGTATAAATAACACAATCATTATCTCTGAAGTAATAATTGTCCTAATTTATTTTTACAGATTGACTAAGGAATTTTCTGTTTAAATTGTTTGAAAATGTATCTATTTTCTTTACCAAGAAGGAATGTGCCTGCATGGTGTGTATAGGCCATGGGTCCTATGCATGAGTCAAGGTTTTTTTTGTTCTTATTTTAAAAACTATCGCCTCCATTTTTACAGAAACAATAAAGTGAGAATTAAAACACAGTTAGATTTTTGACCATTTTGTTGTTACACGTACAGTTTTTTTCTTTTATAAATAGCAACAGATACTTATTTGGAACTTGTTTGTTGTTTAATGGAAAATGAAATACACTGTGTATGTGCTCATCTGAGTTATGCAGCAGGATAATGATCCAAAGCACATCAGCAAGTCCACCTCTAAAGAAAAAAAGCAAAATAAAGATTTTGGAGTGGGCTAGTCCAAGCCTGCATTTAAATCTAACTGACATGCTTTGGCGCGCCTTAAATAGACTGTTCATGCTGAAAAACTGTCCTATGTGGCTAAATTAAAACTAATCTACAAAGAAGACTGCTGCAAAATTCCTAGACAGGGTTGTAAAAGACTCATTGCCAGTTATCAGTTAACAATATTACCAGTGGTATTACCAGTGACTGAGTTTTACTTTTTCACATAGGGTTAAGTTGGTTTGGATAGCTTTGTTACCCTAAATTAAATTGTAATTTAAAAACTGTATTTTTTATTGTTAAAGTATCTAAAAGATTTTGGTGTGACAAAAAATAAAAAAGTAAACAATCTATTAGGGGGCAAACACTTTCTTACAGTACTGTATAACAAAAAGTATTTTTTTTCTGGGGAGCTTTCAGAGTTTTTTCATGATCTCAATCAGCAGATTGCCATTTGGTTAAAAAAAAAAAATTCAAGTATACAGTACCTTTTTGACTGGATGGAGTAATTTTATTCTATCCCACATTTTAGAAACTTCCTTTAGGTTTTTTTCTTCCTTTTTGACCTTTAGTTCCTCCATCTTCAAGTTCATCATCATCATCATCGTCATCTGAGACATTGTAGTAGTCAAAAGAGCTCTCTGCAGAATGGGTGTGGACTCCATGAACCGCCCCTCCTTGAACCGCCACCTTAACGGGGTGGAGGGGTTTGAGTGTTCAAATGATCCTAGAGGCTATGTTGTCTGGGGCTTAAATGCCCCTGGTAGGGTCTCCCATGGCAAACAGGCTCTAGGTGATGGGTCAGACAAAGAGCGGTTCAAGAATCCTTCATGAGGACAAATATATCGAGGCACGTGACGTCGCCCGGTACGGCGGAGCCGGGGTCCCAGCCTGGAGCCAGGCCTGGGGTCGGGACTCGTCGGAGAGCACCTGGTGGCCGGGTTGCTCCTCGCGGGACCCGGCCGGGCCAAGCCCGAACGAGAGACGCGAGGCCATCCCCCAGTGGGCCCACCACCTGCAGGGGGAACCGTGAGGGACCGGTGCAAACAGGATTGGGTGGCGGACAAAGGTGGGGACCTCAGCGGCCCGATCCCCGGATGCTTAGGCTGGCTCTAGGGACGTCGAATGTTACCTCGCTGGGGGGGAAGGAGCCTGAGCTTGTGCGGGAGGTTGAGAGATATCGACTAGAAATAGTCGGGCTCGCCTCCACGCATAGCGTGGGCTCTGGAACCCATCTCCTTGAGAGGGGCTGGACTCTCTTCTACTCTGGAGTGGCCCATGGGGAGAGGCGGCGGGCTGGGGTGGGTTTGCTTGTTGCCCCCCAGCTCAGCCGTCTTGTGTTGGGGTTTACCCCGGTGGATGAGAGGGTCGCATCCCTGCGCCTTCGGGTCAGGGATAGGTCTCTGACTGTTGTTTCGGCCTACGGGCCGAGCGGTAGTGCGGAGTACCCGGCCTGCTTGGTGTCCCTGTCGGGGGTGCTGGATAGTGCCCCTCCCGGGGACTCCATTATTCTGCTGGGGGACTTCAACGCCCAGATGGGAAACGACAGTGACACCTGGAGAGGCGTGATCGGGAGGAATGGCCTCCCCGATCTGAATCCGAGTGGTGTTTTGTTATTGGACTTCTGTGCTAGTCACGGATTGTCCATAATGAACACCATGTTCAAGCATAAGGGTGTCCATCAGTGCACTTGGCACCAGGACACCCTAGGCAGGAGGTCAATGATCGACTTTGTTGTCGTATCATCAGACCTTCGGCCGCATGTTTTGGACACTCGGGTGAAGAGAGGGGCTGGGCTGTCCACTGATCACCACCTGGTGGTGAGTTGGATCCGCTGGAGGAGGAGAAAGCCGGACAGACTTGGCAGGCCCAAGCGCATAGTGAGGGTCTGCTGGGAACGCCTGGCAGAGCCCTCGGCCAGGGATGTATTCAACTCCCACCTCCGGGAGAGCTTTGACCAGATTCCGGGGGATGTTGGAGACATAGAGTCCGAGTGGACCATGTTCTCCGCATCTATTGTCGATGCTGCTGCCCGTAGCTGCGGCCGTAAGGTCTGTGGTGCCTGTCGCGGCGGCAATCCCAGAACCCGGTGGTGGACACCGGCAGTAAGGGATGCTGTCAAGCTGAAGAAGGAGTCCTATCGGCTGGGGTTTGGCTTGTGGGACTCTGAGGCGGCTGACGGGTACCGTGATGCCAAGCGTGCTGCGGCCCGGGCTGTGGCAGAGGCAAAAACCCGGGCCTGGGAGGAGTTCGGTGAGGCCATGGAGAAGGACTACCCGGTCGGCCTCGAAACGATTCTGGCAAAACCGTCCGGCACCTCAGGAGGGGGAAGCAGTGCTTCGCCAACACTGTTTATAGTGGGGTGGGGGGCTGCTGACCTCGACTGGGGACATTATCAGGGGTGGAAGGAGCACTTCGAGGATCTCCTCAACCCTGCCATCACGCATTCCCTGGTGGAAACAGAGGCTGGGGACTCGGGGTTGGACTCTTTCATCAACCAGGCTGAAGTCACCGAGGTGGTTAAAAAGCTCCGCGGTGGCAAGGCTTCGGGGGTGGATGAGATCCGCCCTGAGTACCTCAAATCTCTGGATGTTGTGGGGCTGTCATGGTTGACACGCCTCTTCAACATTGCATGGCGGTCGGGGACAGTGCCTCTGGACTGGCAGACCGGGGTGGTGGTCCCCCTTCATAAGAAGGGGGACCGGAGGGTGTGTTCCAACTACAGGGGGATCACACTCCTCAGCTTCCCTGGTAAGGCCTACGCCAGGGTATTGGAGAGGAGAGTCCGGCCGATAGTCGAACCTCGGCTTCAGGGGGAGCAGTGTGGTTTTCGTCCCGGCCGTGGAACACTGGACCAGCTCTATACCCTCTACAGGGTACTCGAGGGCTCATGGGAGTTTGCCTAACCAGTTCACATGTGTTTTGTGGACCTGGAGAAGGCATTCGACTGTGTCCCTCGTGATGCCTTGTGGGGGGTGCTCCAGGAGTATGGAATCGGGGGCCCTTTATTAGGGGCCATCCGGTCCCTGTACGAGCGGAGCAGGAGTTTGGTCCGCATTGCCGGCACTAAGTCGGACCTGTTCCCGGTGCATGTTGGACTCCGGCAGGGCTGCCCTTTGTCACCGGTCCTGTTCATAACTTTTATGGACAGGATTTCTAGACGCAGCCAAGGGCCGGAGAGGGTCTGATTTGGGGACCAGTGGATTTCGTCTCTTCTTCTTGCAGATGACGTGGTCCTGCTGGCCGCCACTAGCCAAGACCTACAGCATGCTCTGGGGTGGTTCGCAGCCGAGTGTGAAGCGGCTGGGATGAGGATCAGCTCCTCCAAGTCAGAGGCCATGGTACTCAACCGGAAAAGGGTGGCTTGTCCTCTTCAGGTTGGAGGGGAGTACCTGCCTCAAGTGGAGGAGTTCAAGTATCTCGGAGTCTTGTTCACGAGTGAGGGAAGAATGGAGCGGGAGATTGACAGACGGATCGGTGCGGCTGCCGCAGTAATGGGGGCACTGTGCCGGTCCGTTGTGGTGAAGAGAGAGCTGAGCCGAAAAGCGAAGCTCTCTATTTACCGGTCGGTCTACGTTCCTACCCTCACCTATGGCCATGAACTTTGGGTCATGACCGAAAGAACGAGATCCCGGATACAAGTGGCTGAAATGAGCTTCCTCCGTAGGGTGGCCGGGCACTCCCTTAGAGATAGGGTGAGGAGCTCGACCATTCGGGAGGGGCTCGGAATAGAGCCGCTGCTACTCCACATCGAAAGGAGCCAGTTGAGGTGGCTCGGGCATCTATTCCGGATGCCTTCTGGACGCCTTCCTCGGGAGGTGTTCCAGGCACGTCCCACCAGGAGGAGGCCCAGGGCACGGCCCAGGACACGCTGGAGGGACTATGTCTCTCGGCTGGCCTGGGAACGCCTTGGGCTCCCCTCGGAGGAGCTGGAGGAGGTGTCTGGGGAGAGGGACGTCTGGGTGTCTCTGCTGAGTCTGCTGCCCCCGCGACCCGGTCCCGGATAAAGCGGAAGACGACGAGTACGAGTACGAGTACGAGTACGAGTACGAGTACATTTTAGAAATATCATGTTTATAGTAAAAACAAATCCACATTACAATTATAAACTCAGGAAAATATTTTATTTCTCATCTCTCTGTGATGTTTGTCATTTCAGTCTTCCCATATATACAGGTTAGTTAATGACTACTCTGCCTACAAGCACTGCTTTTGTCAGTATGAGGGGGCGATGATCAGATTATTGGACTAATTATATTGGATACATGATATATTAAGTTTTGAAGCACCCCAGGGAAGAAATCTATTTCAAATATCTTAAAAATACAGAATATAAGATAAATATTATTCCTAATTTTTCATCATTTCCTTTCTCAGTCTACAACCATTAGTATAATTCGGTACTGGTATGCATTTAACAAATCATTCAAATGCATTATCACAAGACTCCCATTGAATTTCACTAAATTGAACTCATCCAACTGGAAGACCTTTTTTCGACACATTTTGCATATCAATGTAAGCATCCTAAAATTGAAATCCCCATCTATTTTGAGAGGTTGCATTTTGATGGATTCTCATTACAGGGCTGCTGGGTATGGGTCAAAAGGAAATGTCATCACAGACTTAGCAAAGTCTGTGCAGGAGGGGTGCAGGAGGGGTGCTCTCCGAAAACAGTTTTTTCACAGCTTAAACACCTTCTCCTGGGAGATGATTCATGGTGTTCAACAAAGAGGGCAGATGGTGAGGACAGGGTGAATGAGCGATTGAGAAGGTGCCAGTCAGCCTTTTTGTTACAACCTAATGTAGCAGTTATGGTGTTACTCACATGCCACAATCAATTTTACTCAGGAGGTTATCTTCTAGTTCAAATTAATGCAGTCAGAGGATCTTACAAACCTGTCAAATCCTGATTAAACCAGGGACATTCTTAATCATCTTTTGCATTGAAGGAGCCTATAGCATAATTATGTAACACCCATCTAATTCATATCGCTGTTTTCACAGGTTTGCTATAAAGTTGTGGTATTTAAGAAAGTAAATTTCGAATGCATTCACTTTTTGGAAAGATTTTCTTGTCATAAACTTACTGAAGTATTTGAAAGATCTGTTGAAAAGAAAAACAACACAACGTAAACTAGTTGGAGTTGCAATTTGGTAAGTGTTTATTTTTTTATTATTTTGACCAACTATGCTTTGGACTCTCATGTCAGTATTGTAATACATTCCCATACATATGATAATTGGAGAAACACGAGCATCAAAGAGTCTAAAACACCCAGATTTAGCTCCTGTAAACAAAATACCACTATCTCCACAATGTAGTATTGGCATCATATCTTTCATCTTATGCCCTTAGATTTTCAGGTATGATTGAGAGAATGACAATTTGCCTCCTTCAAGTCAATATGTAAGTAGTAAAAGTGTATTTGTGTTATAAAAATCTTAAGGTTTTATCACAGGTGGGCTGGAATAGGGTTTGGAGTTGGGAGGGTGGTAGGGGATTTGGATTATCCTTAGTTGGGAATATGCTCTGCATCCTTGACTGATGGCTGGATGCTCAGTTTTCCCAGACTCCCCTCGCTCCCTTATTTCTTCTGGCCTCCACTGTGAGCTGCATCTGCCTAGTAGGTAGGGGGCTCTGGGGGGTGGTTTCTTCATCCTCAGGACTTGGGGATCTTGCTGCCAGGGGCTTGTGTAGGCCTGTGGCCACAAGGATGACTGGGTTCAAGACTTGCCCTGCACTGGGGTGCACTGGGGGTGACGAGCCAAGGCTACATGCCCTTTGCTGACCATAGGCACTCAGAGCTCTCTGCCCTACATATATTTTAACCAGTCAGAATCCTCTACCCCACCCAAACATTATACTTCAGTTAATAGCTGTTTACATATATGTAAGTATTTAATAAGTGACCTGTAATTTATTTAAATTATCTATTTTTGCATGCCATTGGATCGCAAGGCAGTTAAACAATATGCCAATCCATCCATCCATTTTCTATACCATACTGGGTCATGGGGGAGCTGGTGCCTATCTCCAACAGTCTAACAGAGAGGTGGGGTACACCCTGGACATCACCCAGTCATCTCCCAATCACAGGGCAACACAGACACACATAGGACAAACAACCATGCACACACTCATTCACACCTAAGCACAATGTAGAGAGACCAATTAGAGACCAGTCATGTTTTTGGACTGTGGGAGGCAGCTAGAGTACCCGAGAAGAACCCACGCATGCACAGGGAGAACATGCAAACTCCATGCAGAAAGACCCCTGGCCGGGATTTGAACCGGGGACAATATGTCAATGTCAACTTTATTATAGTAAAGTGCTTCAGATCAGGAACAAAAAGGAATAGGGATGGCAGACTGGCTTAACTCAATCACAATAGTGTGACAAAGGTATGATTAATTCCTTGCCCTTGAGGCAAAATACATTGTTATTTCACTGCTAATCTCTAAATATCAAAGTTTGAGGCTTTTTGTACAAAGGGCTTCATCTTTTCTAACTTAATATGAGTTCTTTTTTTTAATAAACTCCCTCCACTATCAGTGGCATTGAGTTCTAAATGGAATGGATTCACTAAAGGACACAAATATGGGAAGCCTGACTCATGCTTTCATAAAAGCCCCTCGAGCACAAAAATCTGGTTTTTGTGTCTCTTGAGCTTCACATTTGTGGAATCTTAGTCAAGGTTGGGTGTCAAACAGTTCAGAAACTTTACCTTTGTCGCCGTGGTAACGCTTTTGCCATTACTTCAACTGAGGTGCATGCTGCCTCTCATCCCACTCTGTGCCATGTCTGTATCCTCGGTTTATGCAATGAAGTTATTCCCCAGACGAATGCTGCGAGGTGAGAGAACATCAAGTTTGTATATTGGGTGAGTTATCACAATTTTACATTCTTTGTGTCTTGATGAGCAGGAGGTCACAGACAGCGACATTGAAGCTGGTCCGCTGATTTAGAAGTTCAAGCTGCAAGGGGAAAAGCGAGCAGTAACGAACCACCTGTAGTGTCGCTGGCTCACAAGTCTGGAGTGTCAATCTGGTAATGAGGTGTCATTCAGACAGAGGCAGCCTCTACACTAGCCTCGTGTGTATGGAGAAATCTTTGTTTCAGAACAAAACGTTGTGTACTACTGAGAAGGAGACAAGGAGGTAGGGGTGTAATGAAATGTAAAGGGATGTGGGCATGTGGTCATACTGATATCTGATTAATTACATAATGATTCTTTGATGCTTTCATTGTTTGTGTGCAGGAGGAAGCCAAGGTTCACTGGCTGATTTGGTGATGGTGTGGTAATGCTGAGGAGACATTAACCCCCGATTTCTTCTGATGCAAGAACGCTTGTTGACCGTCTATCCCCAGAGGGTCGTGGCATGTCTCTGTCTGACTGCCAATCTTATATCCCAGATGGCTTGCATGCTTATTTCATTTTGACCTGTTTCACAACCTCATATCGATTTTGAAACATTATGTCAGAACTAGGATTGAGGGCCCTTCTCTGAACACTGGCACTGATAATAGGCTTGTTGTGCTTTGCTCCTTGTGGGGCTTTCTTCCCACTTGGGCAATAAAAAGTACAAGACATGGACATGTTAAGCCTTTGCCATTCAGTTTCTTTTTTGCCATGCCTTCAGTGGTTCTTGTGCTGTGTGATCTTTTTCCTCTAGTTTCAAGCATTTTTAGCTCAATTTTAGTAACCTCTTTTTTACTGTTGTTTATTTCCCCTTTTGCTTTTCATATCTTGTGCAGTTGTTCTTTCTGTAGCAAAACCAGCAGATATGAGACAGCAGCCGGGTATCTGTGGCGTCGTCGCCTGTCTCTTGGTCCCTGCAGTACATTAGCAGTCCCTCACCATGTATTATTGATTCCCTCCCTCTAATCACTGTCTCCGGTGTTGCAGAAGAAACTTTACTACGAACAGCACTTGCACTCTGAGGTGTTTATGGTGTAACTCTGAAAGAAAAAGAAGCAATAAAACAACAGGTAAGCTCATAACAAAAGCCTGTTTCTGAGAAGTTTAATTTGACTATTTTTATGCCGTATTTCTTGCACACAGTGACAGGAAAGCGGTATGAACTGGGACTAATATAGTGATACTCCTTCAGATTTAAATGTTGGGTTGTTTTGTTAGTGCTTACTTTCAGTTGTTTTCTATCACGGGCAAATGCCTTCAAGTGTCTTATTTTCTCAGTTCTGAGAGTCTGAACAGCACTTCTCTCAGAATAAAGGAATACTATTACCACTCAGATGTTCGAAATCCGCAATTCAACACAACAGGAAAACTGCTGTTTTACAACTGATGCTTTCTGAATAAAAGGCTTTATATTTCTGCTAAAATATCAGCAAATCTACCTGAGACTTTGTTTCTCTGGCTGCCTGAGATTGAGAACAGCTCTGCTTTCTGTGCGTTCCTTTCTCTTGATAGCAGCATAATGAAACATTTCCAGAAAAAAAAATTATGGTGCTATAAAAATGTATTTTTTCTTGTCTGTCCTATTTGGCTGACTAGCAAATACACACATACAAGTTTGTATTTCTGAGGCTTATTAGGACTCATTAGGATTAATTATATTGACTTCAATTTATTATCCCAACACTTACCCTAATAACCTTAACCATTACTCCATACATTGGTAACCCTAACCTTTTTCCAAACCTGGTTTACACCATAGTTCTAATCCTATGCATAAAAATGGGGATCCCTTGAATTAGAACTAGGTTAGAAAAATCTTAACCCAAGTAGTGATTGGGCTATGACCAACCGGAAAACTTCCTGCTGGACCTGCTCTCTAGAGACCCTCTCCAAATTGTTCAGGGGTTCCCAAGGTGTTTGTAGCCCAGAAGGGACATAAAGTCCTTCTAACAGGTTCTGGGTCTGCCCAGAGGGTCATGCCTGGAAAGCCTACAAATCAAAGTGTATGTGGAATCACGTTTAGATATCCAAATCACCTCAACAAACCTCCTTTGGTGCAAAGAAGCACCAGGAAACAGGAAGTTAATTTCAGCTGCTTGTATCTGGGATATCATACTGTTGGGCATGATCCAGCTCTAGATCTACATTCCTCTGTTTCCTTGCATTTTGTTTCCTCTGGTCATCATTACATAACATCCCAGTCTTTCTGTTCCAGTCAAAGCCAGTCAAATACAAAGTTAATCAGGTCCGAGGACAGTAAAATACATTACTATCAAAGTAAGATCTATTTTAGCTTCCATAATATTGCAAGTGCATATGTGCAAAATCACCCAGTTCACATTTCACATTAGTATCCTGCTGTCTGTACTTCTTTTAAAGATGGTAAATAGTAAAATGGCCTGCACAAGCCTGAGGACACCAAAGCGCTTTACACTACAATCAGTCATCCACCCATTCATCCACCCATTCATACACACATTCACACACTGACAGTGGTAGGCTACATTGTAGACACAGCTGCCCTGGGGCAGACTGACATACAATCGGTACCACCAGGCCCTCCGACCGCTATCACCATAACAACATAAGCCCAGTTTCTGATGTGTGATGTTGAGGTTAAACCAGGGATCACCTCTTCATGAGGTGCATGAGCTTGTGTCCTTATTGTTGTGTAAATGCTGATATACATCAGAGCTTTCCAGATTGTTCATAGCCTCTCTGTCTGCAGAGTTGAAGTAGCAGCTTAATTTGCAACTATAAGTAATCAAAATCCATTTATTCAGGCACACCTCCCAGTCTTTAAAAGATTAGGGTGTAGCCACAATTATACTATTATTCACTTGAGATCTTGATGCTCAATTCTGTTTTTTTGCTGAAATATGTAAGTTTTGCATGGTGGTTGACACTACTATGTAGCTGCAGCCAGCATGCACAGAAGGAGAATGTACAGGGGTTGGACAATGAAACTGAAACACCTGGTTTTAGACCACAAGAATTTATTAGTATGGTGTAGGGCCTCCTTTTGCGGCCAATACAGAGTCAATTCGTCTTAGGAATGACATATACAAGTCCTGCACAGGGGTCAGAGGAATTTTAAGCCATTCTTCTTGCAGGATAGTGGCCAGGTCACTACGTGATACTGGTGGAGGAAAACGTTTCCTGACTCGCTCCTCCAAAACACCCAAAGTGGCTCAATAAAATTTACATCTGGTGACTGTGCAGGCCAAAGGGGATGTTCAACTTCACTTTCATGTTCATCAAACCATCTTTCACCAGTCCTTGCTGTGTGTATTGGTGCATTTTCATCCTGATACACCGGCACCGCCTTCAGGATACAATGTTTGAAACCCTTTTGGATGCACATGGTCCTCAAGAATGGTTCGGTAGTCCCCTTTGGCAGTGACGCGCCCTTGTACAAGTATTGGGCAAGGGGGAATGCCATGATATGGCAGCCCAAACCATCACTGATCCACCCCCTGCTTCACTCGGGCATGCAACAGTCTGGGGGGTACGCTTCTTTGGGGGTTTTCCACACCGTAACTCTACCGGATGTGGGGGGAAAAAAGTAAAAAAAAAAAGGGGGACTCATCAGAGAACAATACATGTTTCACAATGTCCACAGCCCAAGATTTGCGCTCCTTGCACCATTGAAACCGACGTTTGGCATTGGCATGAGTGACCAAAGGTTTGACTGGGACTAAGTCATGAGGAAGATTTGTGGTGCAATTCAGGCTCACCAACAATAAGACAATCCAACAAAACACACAAATAAACAGAAATCTGTGGCCACAAGCAGGATATTGTTTGGATGCACACAGTTATAAGAGAGGTTGAACAACATTGATAGATTGCCATTTTTATAATTTTATAGTTAGTAAACAGCTTGAAGAATTTCAATTCTAGTGTTAAGGTTTTAAAGAAACCACAAAAATCAGAGTAGTTTTAAATAAACTCAGCTTTGAAACAGGGCTTTTTTCATTTATTTTTACCTCTTAATTAATGCATTCTCTGCGTTTGTTGCAATGATGACCCAACTGTCCTTAACAATAAACAATTTGCATACAGTTACCCTAACGGTATCAATCTGTAATGAATCAATGATATCCATACAAAGGCTTTACTGTTTCTGTGCCTTTCACAGAGATTAGCTGAGAGCTAAAGCTTCAATTTTCTCTGCCCTTTCAACTGTTCTGTCAGTGTTTGTTCAGAGAATCTGAGAGACAGATTTCTCCCAACTGAGAATCAATTACATTTATACCAGTATGGATCAGAGACCGTTGGTAATCTGCTTTTTCTTTTTTTCGCTGTGTGGCTTCCTGGAGAACAAACAATTTTGTTTTTGTCTGTAAGGGATGAGTACTTTGGTGTGAGTCTCCACTGTGTGCACTGGCTGATGCACTGGTCATTAACGTGTTGATGACACATTTCTGACAAAGGGGGTGTGCTTATGGACCCTGAGGGAATGTGTACAGTAAAAGGTTTGTGTAAGTCACAGCATAATAAGGTGTGTCTGATGTCAGGCTGAGATCACTAACAGCCTCACTGGCTGCACACTCCACACAAACATTAACAACACTCTGATTCATGCTGAAGCATGATGATGTGGATCAATATAAAAATCTTTTTTATAAGCAGCAATGACAAGTGCCTTCTAAATCTAATTAACCCTTATTTATTACCTTGAAACTATAACTCATTCACCCGCTTTGTGATTAAATGGTATTGCATGTCAGTCTAAAGTTTGACTTTAAACCAAACTATCACATATTTGAAAGACTGCACCTTTTCTTTCAAGAAGTCCAGCATTCAAGCCAAACCTCAGGATTACTTTTTTCTTCACACTTTACACAAAGCACAGATGGAGAAGTGTTTGCTGCTTCTCAACAACAAAAGGCACGAAACCTAAAAGAGGCTTATGTAACCCATGACTGATTCAAGAAGGGTCCTTGACTACATTACGCAGGTAAGAAAGGAATGTCACTGCCTTATGAAAAAGTAAAAAAGAGAAATTAAAAATGATTGACATAAAAGGAGATCAAAGAGGTGAGATGATAAACACTACTTTAAAAGTTTGAGACAGGCTGCAGACTTTGTGTAAAAAGAGCCAATCCTTCATATTGCAGAAAAACATAACCTGCATGCACACAGACTACGTATGACTTCATGTAGGTGTATGAAACCTTCCTCAGAGATTGAGGTCCATATTGACATGAAAGTACTCTGCAGATTTGTTGGCTGTACATCCATGAAGTGTATCACCTATACCATACCAGCTTTATTATAGAGCTACTAAACACCCACATGACCAAAGTGCTGTACACAGAGTAAATAAAACAGCACTGAACTTAACGTCTTGATTAAAAAAATTTGTTTGAGGTCACTTCACCTTTGTGACATGTTGTGTTTTCCTGCTGGAAGTAGTTTGCAGAACATGAGTACGTTGTGGTCATTAAGGGATGGTAAGCAACAAAACACAGGTAGATTGTGGCATTTAAATGATGCTCAGGTGTACTAAGGGTCCCAAAGACTTTCTTTTAAGACAGAAGGCAGCATCATCTTTTGTTTGTCATTTCAACAAAAATAGGTTCTCGTTCTCGTTATTTACTTTATTGTTAAGAAATGGCATGTAATGAATCAAGAAAAGTATATGACTATGTGTTATCACAGCACAGTGTACATCATTACCTGACACACAAAGTAGTAATAATAACAAGCAATATGGCTTTGGATGGTACTACTGGGTTAAACCATAAAGGGATACAGTTGACATCCATAATCAAAATGTCTTCTAAATGGTTGAGCTCTGCCCCAGAGGCCCTGTACTGTGGAAGAGGCTGTTGTACAACAGAAGATGAGTAAAGATGGCAATAGCTATTGTAGTACCAGCAGTTGAATATCGACACTTGTAATTTGAATGGCTATTTTCAGTTAGGGTGCAATGCTTTCAGAATAATGACAAAACTTTTTTTTTTTTTTTTTTCCAACAAGTCCCGTGTTGATATCTTTAGTTTTTTGTCTGAACCACTGGGGAAACACAACTTTTCAATTTCGTTTCAGCATTTATTCAGCTGCACACAACACCAACTCTTGTTGCTGTACAAAAGTCATGAGGAGCCACTTTAAGAATCAAGAAGAAAAGCAAGTGTTGATATTGTTTGCTCAGTCCCCACAGGGCTCTGCTCACAACACCTTTGAGTCAGTCAATGATTTTAACAGAGACTTAGCAACACAGGATAGAATACACGTAGGATCTTTACACAGTGAGACTGCACTAATTCTAAAAACTTGAAAAGTATAGTTGAGCAAGTATACCTAAAAAAACTTAAAGCCAGATCTTGTCACACTGGATCAATCTGCCTGAAGGTAACAAAGAAGTAATGACAAAACAGTATAAATAAGTTTTATCTTGTGCACAGCACTTATAGTCTTGGTTGGAAAAGAACATTTCCAAATGCACTGCTGTCAGCAAAACAAGAGACTTCATTGAACTCAGTACAGAAAGTCAATATCACTGGCATTTTGTAGGTTAGATCTGACTCAAACCTCCCACACAAGCTTACTCCGCAGTGGCTTCAAACTGGGGGAAAATCTTACAAAACTAAAATATTAAACTCTATGTAAAGGTAACGAACAAGTGAAATGCACAATGTGAAAGCTGTGACCACTTCATCTTACACTGCAATGATGGTATTATTTATTGAATAACTTTAATAAGTGGGCTGCAGATTATCAGTTACTTTCATTGAACTTCTCGGGTACTTTGCTGTCTATTAAATGAAACTTACAAGGTACTTTCATGGAATGTTAATCAAGTTCCAGAAAAGCACCTTGTTGGTTCCATGAAAGTTTCATATAAATACATGGTAATTTCGCAAAGAGTATATACCCAGTACATTCCATCAAAGTTACATAAAAATTCATTTTAGATCCTGGGGAAGGTATGTACATGGTATGTTTAATGAAAGTTCAATGAATACACCTGGTAAGTTCTCAGAATGTTCCATGAAAGTTCCCTTAAACTACTTGGTAAATCCTGGGGAAATGTTAAAAGTAAGTACATGGTGCGTTTCATTACAGTTAGTGGTCGCAAGGGTGAAGGAGAGACTCGCTGGGAAGGCGTTGGAGGCGTGGTAAGGCGTATTCGTCACTTCCTGTTTTGCACTTGGTGGATTGTTTGGTGTGTGAAGGCTCTCTCGTTTGATCTGATTTCTCTCTACTTTGATATCTCTTACTTGTTATAATACATAAGCACGTTAAAACACATACTTTCTGTTGCTGTATTTAACGTTTGGCGACTCTCCGTGTTTTACATGGTTTTTTTCTAGTAGTGGTAAGGGGTCGCTAGCTTAGCGTTAGCTTTAGCTCCACCATGGGCACACGTTTCTGCTGTTTTTCTCTTTCTGAGTCTCCTCCTCTCTCTTGCTCTCTGTGTCAGATGTTCAGTTTACTCCTCTGCCTCCTTTGGTGATAATGGTACGTGTAATAAATGTAGCATTTTTGTAGCTTTGGAGGCGAGGGTGTCGGATTTGGAGGCCCGGCTCCGCGCTGTTTGAAAACCAGCAGATAGCCGAGGCCCCTTAGCCAGCGCGGAGCCACCAGAGGTAGCTCCCCGTAGCAGTCCTCCGGCAGAGCCCGCGCAGCCGGATCTCAGGGCCGGCTGGGTGACGGTACGTAGGAAGCATAGTCTTAGATCTCAGCCCACAGGTCACCACCAACCCGTCTGCGTTTTCTAATAGATTTTTCCCCGCTCAGCGACACACCGCTGAAAGCCAACTCTGGTAATTGGCAGCTCCATAGTCAGAAACGTGCACTAGAGACACCAGCGACCATAGTCAAATGTCTGCCAGGGGCCAGAACGGGCGACATCAAATCCTACCTGAAACTGCTGGCTAAGGATAAGCGTAAATACAGTAAGATTGTTATTCACGCTGGCGGTAATGACACCCCGGTTACGTCAATCGGAGGTCACTAAAGTTAGTGTTGCTTCGGTGTCTAAGTTTGCCAAAACAATGTCGGACTCCGTAATTTTCTCTGGTCCCCTCCCCGATCTTACCAGTGACGACATGTTTAGCCGCATGCTGTCATTCAACCGCTGGCTGTCTAGGTGGTGTCCAGAAAACGATGTTGGGCTACATTGATAATTGGCGAACAATTTTTGGGAAAACCTGGTCTGATCCGGAGAGACGGCATCCTCCCACTTTGGATGGAGCAGCTCTTCTTCCAGGAATCTGGCCGGAAATTTATTAGTTCTCCAAACCTCTGACAACCCAGGGTTCAGATCAGGAAGCAGGGTCGTAGTTTTAACACTCCTCTCTGCAGCTTCTGTACTGCTACCCACCCATTACCCTATTAAGACAGTGTCTCGCCCACGGCCAAAAATTGAATAGATTAAAAAATAATCTAAAAAGAGGAAATCAGGAAAATCTCATAAAAATAAACACAACTCAGACTAAAAATAAAAATAAAACAATTAAATGTGGCTTACTGAACATAGATCTCTCTCTTCAAAGACTTTGCTAGTTAGTGACCTGATTTTGTGACAATCAGATTGATTTATTTTGCCTCACAGAAACCTGGCTGCAGCAAGAGGATTATGTTACTATAAATGAGTCAACTCCTACTAATTATTTAAAATTTTCACATTCCTCGAAATACTGGGCGAGGAGGAGGAGTAGCAACCATCTTTCAGTCCGATTTATTGACTAGTCCCCAGACCAATCAATAGCTACAACTCTTTTTGGAATATTTTAATCCTCAGTTTTCCTCATCCAAATTGCAAAGCACTAAAAACCACTTCTGTTTGTTTGTTTTGTACCGTCCACCAGGCCCTTCTCTCAATTTTATAGATCAGTTTTCAGACCTTTTATCTGATTTAGTGTTAAATACAGATAAAGTTATTATAGTGGGGGTTTTTAACATTCATGTTGACACTGAAAGTGATAGCTTAATATAGCCTTTAATGGTATCTTAGACTCAATTGGCTTTACTCAAAACATTAACAAACCTACCCACGTTGTCTTCATTCTCTGGAACCTTGTGCTGACATATGGCATTGAGTGTACAGACATTAAAATATTTTCTCACAACCCTGTGCTGTCGCGACCATTTTTAATAACCTTTGAGTTTAATTTAACCGAGTACTCCACACCTGAAAGAAAATTCATTATAGTAGATCATTATCAGACGATGCTGTAACAACCTTTAAGAATCTGTTTCCACTTTTAATTTTGCTCATTATCACAGAAAAACAGAGTGGAGGGCAAATATTTTGTTTCTTCTCCTTCACAAATTTGATTCTCTTGTTCAGAGTGTTACTTCATCATTGCGTGGTGCATTAGACAATGCAGCCCCCTTGAAAAAGAAGGAAAAGTTATTCATAGGAGCAGGCTCCCTGGTTTAATTCAGAGCTGCGTACTTATAAAGCACAATGTTAGAAATTGGAGCGAAAATGGCCCCCGCTCTACAACACCTAGAGGATTCCTACTTAATCGTGAAAAATAGCCTACTGTTGTATGAAAAAGACACTTGTCACCAAGCTAGAACAGCTTATTTCTCATCCTAATAGAAGAGAACAAGAATAATCCTAGGTTTCTCTTTAGTACGTTGCTAAACTTACACAGAGTCATAGCTCTGTTTGAGCCATCCATTCCCTTAGCTCTCAGCAGTCATGATTTTTATGGGATTCTTCCCAAATAAAATTGATTCTATTAAGAAGAAAATCTTTACCAATCTCCCAGAGATGATTACTTCATCCTCAACAAGTGAGACAACATTGGAAATAACTGTAGAACCTGATCTGTGTTTGGACGTTTTTGATCCTGTGGAGCTTCCTGAGTTATCAGAAATTTAGCTTTATCTAAACCTTCAACTTGTATGTTAGACCCAATCCCAACCAAATTATTTAAGGAAGTGTTCCCTCTGATTACCAGCCCCATTTTAGATATGATTAATCTATCCTTAGTAAATGGATATGTACCACAAGCTTTTAAGGTAGCTGTAATTAAACCGGGGGGGGGGGGGCGGGGGGTGGTTTGCTTAAGAAACCTTCGCTTGATCGAGATGACTTAATAAATTACAGACCGATATCCAATCTTCCGTTCTTATCTAAAATTCTTGAGAAAATAGTTGCTAATCAAAATGTGTGAGCATTTACACAGCAATGACCTGTTTGAAGAGTTTTCAGTCAGGGTTTCAGAGCTCATCATAGCACTGTGAAACAGCTCTGCTGAAAGTCACTAATGATATTCTTATTGCCTCAGATAATGGACTTGTGTCTGTTACTTCTGTTAGATCTCAGTGCTGCATTTATAGTCGATCATAATATTCTCTTAGAAAGGCTGGAATATGCTGTAGGGATCAGGGGAACAGTACTAGGCTGGTTAAATCTTATTTGTCTGACAGATTCCAGTTTTGTTCATGTAAATGATAAATCATCTTTAAACTCCAGGGTTAATTTTGTGGAGTACCACAGGGTTTCAGTACTTGGGCCAATTCTCTTTACTATATATATGCTTCCAATAGGTAAAATTATCAGGCAGCATAGAAAAATTTCACTGTTACGCTGATGACACTCAGCTTTTTCTTATCCATAAATCCTGATGAGCCCAACCAGTTAGATAGACTACAAACATGTCTTGAAGACATAAAAACTTGGATGACTTTAAATTTTCTGCTTCTAAATTCAGACAAGACAGAAGTGTTGTCGTCTTTTGGACCGGAGTCTTTAAAAAGAAACTGCTTAGTCAATCACTTAACCTGGATGGCATTAAATTGACCTCCGATAATAAAGTAAAAACCTTGGTGTTATTTTTTGACCAGGACATGTCATTTAAAATCCATATTAAACAGGTTTCCAGGATTTCCTTCTTTCATCTCCGAACATTGCCAAAATTAGAAATATCCTGTCCAGGATTGATGCTGAAAAACTAGTCCATGCATTTGTTACTTCAAGGCTGGACTATTGTAATTCCTTACTATCAGGATGTCCACAAAATGCAGTTAAAAGCCTCAGCTGATTCAAAAATGCTGCAGCAAGAGTTCTGATGAAAATTAAAAAAGAGAGATCATATTTCCCCTACTTTAGCTTCCCTTATTGGCTCCCTGTTAAATCCAGAATAGAATTTAAAATTCTCCTCCTCACATATAAAGCCCTTAATGATTTAGCTCCATCATACATCAGAGAGCTGATTGTTCCATATGTTCCTAACAGAGCACTTCGTTCTCAGACTGCAGGTTTACTGGTGTTCCTAAAGTCTCTAGAAGTAGAATGGGAGGCAGATCCTTTAGTTATCAGGCTCCTCTCCTGTGGAACCAGCTCCCAGTTTTATCCGTGAGGCGGACACCCTGTCTACTTTTAGGCTAGGCTTATAAAACTTTCCTTTTTGATAAAGCTTATAGTTAGAGTGGCTTAGGTTATCCTGAGCTATCTCTGTAGTTATGCTGCTATAGGCTTAGGCTGCTGGAGGACATAATGACCATTTTTCACCCTCTTCGCTACAATTCTCACACTACTCTTCAATTTTGTATTATTTGCTGTTATTTCACTTTTAACTTTGTTCGCTCTCTTTTTTCTCTTCCTAGAAGCTACACCTGGCCTGACTCTGTGTCTACCTGTGACAACTGTCTGGAGAGGGCATCGCCCGAGGCTCTGCTGGCAACAACTTGGTGCTCCACCCTCTAACCGATGATCCACATGGGCCCTGTCTTTCAGTGTTTTAAAACCCTTTCTCTCTCCTAGACATAGCTACTGACGGAGCTTTTACTGTAACTAACTCTATGTGCTCTCTTTCAGACTCTAACTTGAAAACTGGCTCAGAGTTTATCTGTTCTTTCTTTCTAGTGAAACGACTAAGGAGCTACATCCATTAACATTTACTTTTCCTTCCCATAGAAAGGGACTCCTGGATCAGTGCTTCTTTGTTTTCTTTGTGTCTCTGCTCTGTTCTCTCTAACCCCCAGTCGGTCGTGGCAGATGGCCGCTCACACTGAGCCTGGGTTTCTGCTAGGGTTTTCCTTCCTGTTAAAGGGAGTTTTTCCTCTCCACTGTTGCTACATGCATGCTCAGTATGAGGGATTGCTGCAAAGTCAACGCCAGTGACTGTCCACTGTCTCTACATGCTCATCCAGGAGGAGTGAATGCTGCAAGTCACTGACTGGATGCAATCTGCTGGGTTTCCTTAGATAGAAAAACTTTTTATCCAATTTGAATAAATAACAGAATCTGACTGCACTGTTCAATGATTTGGATTAATTGTAATGCATGTACCTGACTTTTGTGAAGTGCCTTGAGACAACATGTGTTGTGAATTGGCGCTATATAAATAAACTGAATTGAATTGAATTAAAATACATACTAGGTTCTGGGAATGTCCTGCGAAAACACGTGGTAAGTTCCATGAAAGTTCTGTTAACATTTTTGATAAGGTCTGAAATGTTCCATGACAGTACCTGGTAAGTTCCACAAAAGTTCCTGGAAAGTAATCTCTGTGTTATGAGAAACTAACCTTTAAGTTACAGGAAAGTAACCTTTAAGAGGGTGTTGGTGGTATTATGTAGTATTATTAAATACTTGGTATCATTGGCTGGAAATTATTCATTTCAATTCAAATTTTTTATTAAACCTAACAGGAGAATTAAAATAACAACAGTTGTTTTCCTAATTGCTTGAAATTGTGATAGTTGCAAGTTTTTACATATGCTTTATATAATCTGCTTTTCCTGTTCTCCTAAGATAATGTTATAATAAAATGAAACAGTTTTCAGAAGTGCATTTATTTTTCTGCCTGCCTTCTCTTTTACTGGTGCCACCAACAACTATATCAGCACCATCTTCAAACAAAACAACATTGCAGCCTCTGGTATGGAAATCTGATGAGCTGAGACAAACACCTCCAGACCCAACAATCCACATAATCAGCAGACAAAAAAAATAAGTAAGACTGTAACAAAGAGTTTTTACAAATACCTTTCCCACACCTTGTGTAGCTGAGTGCACACAATCCTATGCTGATATGCAGCGGATGACCTTGCATGAAGCTCAGTAAAAGAGCACAGGAGTTTTGATGTAATGTGACACAAAACAGCCCCCCATAATACTTTTTCTTTGAGAGGAGATACTTCTGTATTGTCAGAGTGACTCTCAAGAGAGTGTGGATAAAAAGATATGTTGTCAACTTATCTTGATTGTGATGAAGACCGTTTTATTTTATAGAAAAGGCAATCATGTATACTTATTAATTAATGTAAAACTGACAGTGCTTTTAGTTCTGAAGCCAGTAATTGGCTAGTCAGAGTTCCTACTCAGAGTGGAAAAGTTTCAAATTTTATTTTACAGTTTGTCAGTATGGTAAAAAGACAACAAAATATTAAAAATGTTTTAGTGTGTAGGCCCCATTCTTTAATCCATTACATACAAGATAAAAAATCATCTGAAAAAAAAAGATTTCCCCATTATTTCATTTTGAAATTATGCCCTTTATCCCTGATTTAATACATCACAACTTGATTGTTTAATCCAACTGATTGAATATTATGGTATTTGAACTACAAATAGAGTACCCAAAGATATAGAATACTCATAAACTGTAGGGATATTTGGAATTTATGGAAAACGTAAGCAAACTTATCCAGTTCACTGTACAGTGATATTATATCATGAAAGTAGGCCATTAAAGTAGAAGCATACAATGGTAATTTCCTTATCTCAAATGATTTGTTGAAACAAACGCCAACAACAGTGGTGGGTATAACACAACAAAAAATGCCAGGGTCTCAATAAGGTGTCATGTGCCCTTGAGCATCAATTACAGCACAACGATGGCTCATTTTAGTCACAAGTCTACTTATTGTCTGCTGAGGCTGAGCATCCCACTGTTCTTGAAGGGTGGGCCTCAGGTCATTGAGGTTCTGGGGTGCAGAGTTACAAGTTTATATAGACGGCAACTCTGCAGGTTTTCTATTGGATTCAGGTCTCGAGACAGTGCAGGCCACTGCAATAGATGTACGCCAGTTTCCAGCAGCCGTTCCCTAATGATGCAACCTCAATAAGATGGAGCATTGTCATCCATGAAGATGAAATAAGGCCTGTGTTGTTCATGCAGGGGCACAATGACAAAATTAATGATGTTCAGGTACTATTGATTTGTAACTCTACCAATCTCAAAGTGAAGGGCAGTTCTGTATTGACTAGACACGCCTGTCCACACTGTAAGACCACCACCACAAAAAGATCATCTGGTGACACCAGTGGCTGACGCATACTACTCTTCTTGATGTCTCCAAAATTGTTGGCAGCCAAAAAAAGTACTGAAACATTGAACAGCTGGACATGTGCATTCAAAGATTTAGAGAGGGTCACATTAGGTTCACCTATAAAGGTTATAGTACATTTTAGGTTAATTCTAAATGTTCACCTGAAAACAGAGCAACTGGTAACTAAACTGGAATAGTGGTTTAAGTGACAAACAAAGCACCAAAATTCCTCTTCTTAGATTCTGATTTTAATACAAAATAAAGTATTACACAACAATTAGTACCGAACAAAATCTATACATCATTTACATCACCAGAACCCTCTTGCAAGTTTACTGTAGAAGTCGTCTATCTGCCCTCTTGTGAATGCCTGTTTATTGAAAACGCCTCTGAATTTGGACTAAGGAATTGATTGTGCTGGAGTTCTGGGTAACGTCACTTCCTGTTTTCGCCATTGTACTTGGTGAATTGTTTGGTGTGTGAAGGCTCTCTCGTTTGATCTGATTTCTCTCTACTGTGATATCTCGTACTTGTTCTGATACATAAGCAAGTTAAAACACATACTTTCTGTGGCTGTATTTACTCTCCGTCTCTTAAACGGTTTTCTAGTAGTGGTAAGGGGTCGCTAGCTTAGCGTTAGCTTTAGCTCCACCATGGCTACCCATTCTGCTGTCTCTCTCTCGGAGTCTTCCCCTCTCTCCTGCTTTCTGTGTCAGATGTTCAGTTACTCTTCTGCCTCCTTTAGTGATAATGGTACGTTTACTAAATGTAGCATTTTTGTAGCTTTGGAGGCGAGAGTGTCGGAATTGGAGGCCAGGCTCCGCGCTGTTGAAAAACCAGCAGACAGCCGAGGCTCCTTAGCCAGCGCGGAGCCACCGAGGGTAGCTCCCCGTAGCAGTCCTCCGGCAGAGCCCGTGCAGCCGGGGCCTCAGGCTGGCTGGGTGACGGTACGTAGAAAGCATAGCGCTAGATCCCAGCCCACAGGTCACCACCAACCCGTCTGCGTTTCTAACAGATTTTCCCCGCTCAGCGACACACCCGCTGAGAAGCCAACTCTGGTAATTGGCAGCTCCATAGCCAGAAACGTGGTACTAGAGACACCAGCGACCATAGTCAAATGTCTGCCAGGGGCAAGAACGAGCGACATCAAATCATACCTGAAACTGCTGGCTAAGGATAAGCGTAAATACAGTAAGATTGTTATTCACACTGGCGGTAATGACACCCGGTTACGTCAATCGGAGGTCACCAAAGTTGCTTCAGTGTGTACGTTTGCAAAAACAATGTCGGACTCCGTAATTTTCTCTGGTCCCCTGCTGTCATTCAACCGCTGGCTGTCTAGGTGGTGTCCAGAAAACAATGTGCGTTACATTGATAACTGGCGAACATTTTGGGGAAAACCTGGTCTGATCCGGAGAGACGGCATCCATCCCACTTTGGATAGAGCAGCTCTTCTTTCTAGGAATCTGGCCCAATTCATTAGTTCTCCAAAACTCCCAGGGTTCAGACCAGGAAGCAGGGTCATAGTTTAACACTCCTCTCTGCAGCTTCTCTACTGCTACCCACCCATTTACCCTATTAAGACGGCCAAAATTGAATAGATTAAAAGATAATCTAAAAGGACAAAATCAGGAAAATCTCATAAAAATAAACACAACTCAGAATAAAAATAAAAATAAAACAATTAAATGTGGCCTACTGAGCATACGATATCTCTCTTCAAAGACATTGCTAGTTAGTGACCTGATTTCTGACAATCAGATTGATTTATTTTGCCTCACAGAAACCTGACTGCAGCAAGAGGATTATGTTAGTCAACTCCTACTAATTATTACATTTTCACATTCCTCGAAATACTGGGCGAGGAGGAGGAGTAGCAACCATCTTTTAGTGCGATTTATTGATTAGTCCCAGACCAATCAATAGCTACAACTCTTTTGAATATTTAATCCTTAGTTTTCCTCATGCAAATTGCAAAGCACTAAAACCACTTCTGTTTGTTGTTTTGTACCGTCCACCAGGCCCTTACTCTCAATTTTTAGATCAGTTTTAAGACCTTTTATCTGATTTAGTGTTAAATACAGACAAGGTTATTATAGTGGGGGATTTCTGTCCTGTCTGACCATTTTTTAATAACCTTTGAGTTTAAGTTAACCGAGTACTCCACACCTGAAAGAAAATTTCATTATAGTAGATCATTATCAGACGATGCTGTAACAACCTTTAAAGAATCTGTTCCACTTTTAATCTCCTCATTATCACTGAAAAGCACAGTGGAGTCCCTGTTGGATGGCGTAAGGGGGAGTCAGGTTTAGCCTAAACCGACTCAGTTATGGTTGAGGTGCAAACACACCCTCCATTTCTGCAACCTGTATGACCCCTTCTCTTTTCCAATAGTTATAATCAGTCTGACAGACAGAGGTATCCCAATCCTTGTGGTTTTTTGTATAACTATGACCATCAGTGGGACCCTTTGTGGGGTGCCATGAAACGACATTGTTGAAAATAAGCATCGTTTAACTAAATAATCTGAACTGAAACTTTATGTGTAGTTATGCTGCTATAGGCTTAAAACTTAAAACTTTCATTTTTTGATAAAGCTTATAGTTAGAGTGGCTTAGGTTATCCTGAGCTATCTCTGTAGTTATGCTGCTATAGGCTTAGGCTGCTGGAGGACATAATGACCACTTTCACCCTCTTCGCTACTTTCTCACACTACTCTTCAATTTTGTATTATTTGCTGTTATTTCAGCTTTTAACTTTGTTCTCTCTCTTTTCTCTTCCTAGAAGCTACACCTGGCCTGACTCTGTGTCTACCTGTGACAGCTTTCTGGAGAGGGGCATCGTCCGAGCTTCTGCTGGCAACAACTTAATGGTCACCCTCTACCGATGATCCACATGGCCCTGTCTTTTAGTCTTTAACCCTTTCTCTCTCCTAGAAATGGCGATTGACTGAGCTTTTACTGTAACTAATTATATGTGCTCTCTTTCA
The DNA here is from genome assembly GCA_036173005.1 of Crenichthys baileyi. Taxonomy (NCBI): domain Eukaryota; kingdom Metazoa; phylum Chordata; class Actinopteri; order Cyprinodontiformes; family Goodeidae; genus Crenichthys; species Crenichthys baileyi. The sequence goes on from JAHHUM010001558.1 coordinate 126,659, forward strand.
GACTCTAACCTTAAAAACTGGCTCAGAGTTTATATGTTCTTTCTTTCGAGGTGAAACGACTAAAGGAGCTACACCCATTAACATTTACTTTTCCTTCCCATAGAAAGTACTCCTGGATCAGTGTTTCTTTGTTCTCTTTGTGTCTCTGCTCTGTTCTCTCTAACCCCCAGTCGGTCGTGGCAGATGGCCGCTCACACTGAGCCTGGTTCGGCTGGAGGATTCTTCCTGTTAAAAGGGAGTTTTTCCTCTCCACTGTCGCTACATGCATGCTCAGTATGAGAGTATGCTCATCCGGGTGGAGGGAATGCTGCAAGTCACTGACTGGATGCAATCTGCTGGGTTTCCTTAGACAGAAAAACTTTTTATCCAATTTGAATAAATAACTAACTCTGACTGCACTGTTCAATGGTTAGGACTAATTGGAATGTATGTACCTGACTTTTGTGAAGTGCCTTGAGCCGACATGTGTTGTGAATTGATGCTATATAAATAAAACTGAATTGAATTGAATTGTATTAAAATAACTAAAATAACCAAATTTCTTAAAAATACACTGTGAGTAGATTATAGAAAACTCATCCAATTATTTATTGTCTTCTGCTGATCTAAAATCAGGCCACATGAGTAACAGGTCCAAATAGGAAACCCAAACATCCTCCAGCTAATTTTGGGTATCCCAGTGCGTTTCCAGGCCAGAAAAGGTATACAGTCCTTCCCATGAGTTCAGGGTGTGCTTATGGTCTTGTCCTACTGGGACGTGCCTGGGAAACCTCCAAAGGGAGCCATCTAGGAGGAACCTTGATGAACCACTGCAGATGACTCCTTTTTATGTTTTAATTTGCTTGAAGAGGATTTGAACATGTTACAGGAGGTAGGCAATTTGCTTGAGCAACTTTAGCTTTAGCTATTGTAACCAGGGCAGAGCATGGTTTGGTAAAGTCAAAGCAAGACTTTCCCTAAAAAATTATTTTATTTGCAAGGTATCATATGTTGTTCTTAAATTTAATTGTGCTCAATGTGAATGCTGCCTTTGCACATTCTCTAATGTGTCTGACTTGACATTGTATAGTTTTCTTGGAGCTTCTCCTACCTTGGATGAACACTGTTTGTAGTACTTTAAGTCTACACTGGCCATCTGCCTTGAGCAGCAGGGGATTGATTCTTGTTAAATGATTTCCACAGTGACCATGTGCTTGATCAAGATTTGATATGTGATCTGAGTTTTGTACTAATTGGTCTGAATCAGATTTTTTTGAGAATAGAATTCTCTTTGGATAAAAATCCCTTCAGATGAATTCTGTTTCTATTTTGGTTTGTATAAATAAGGCCACACCACAAGTACTAATCAAATCCGTACATGACTTATTTTTATTTCTACTCATTTTGTTTCCATTAGCAAGGAGCCCATTTTTGCTGCCCTGCAGCAGGAGGCAAAGGTACACTATGGACAAGCCTCGAGTTATTCACAAGGGACCATACAGTAACATTCATACGTAACAATCAATTGTTGTGCAATTTTCATGAGGCACAGTCTCATTGGACCAAATCTTAAAGCTACACTTGAATCACTCAGATACTCTCATTTTTTTCTTTGTTTGTCATTGTCATGTAACTCTGTGTGCAGCTGCCAGTCTTGGCCAGGATTTTGTTCTAAAAGAGTTTCAGTCTCATTTTCCTGGTGAAATGAAGGTTAATAATAATAATAATAATAATAATAATAATAATAATATAATAATAATAATAATAATAATAATAATAATAATGGTCACACTGACAAATCAAAAACAGTTTTACGTAATTGGGGATTAGCTGATTTGAGAATATGCTTGGCACCCTAACCCAGCTGTTGTCATTACAGAGCATTTATTTATACATATATTGTAATTATATTGGAGTCATTGCTAAAATGGCTAATTGGGGTGACACTAAATTATGTCAGGATGAAGAGTACCACTCATCCTCTTTGAAAAAAATTATATTCCAAATAATCCACTTAACACCACAGGAAATCCCTGATATTAGTCATGGATCAGAATTCTCTTAGGATGACTTATTATCATCATCATGCACTATTTCTTTTAAAGTATTTTTTTCATAACTTCCTAAATGTTAACAAGGTGTTGAATGGCAAAAACACCTCAGATTCCGTTTAGTCATGACTGTACCAATAAGTCCAGTAAAAAAGGGGTAAAAAGAGGCCATATTTATCATTACCCCTCACTAGAGCAGTGTTTAATTCTAAGATCACCATTCATTAATTTAATTACTCGTTGGCCAAATGGGCCAACCTATCTGAGGGGGCTTCAGCTTTTCCTAATATAGTGCGTGTAGGGTTGTGTGGATTCAGGTCATCTGTTGTATTTGCTCAGTGGCTCCCAGGGACCTCTCAGCCCCCAACGCAATCTCACCTCATTAACATTTTAGGTGACGAGGACGTCAAGGCCATAATTAACAATTCATGAGGCCGGCTTATAGCTATATTAACATTTTACAACCAATAAATCACCTCTTCTAATCTGCTGTGTGTATCTGGGTGTGTGTGTGTGTGTGTGTGTGTGTGTGTGTGTGTGTGTGTGTGTGGTGTGTGTGTGTGTGTGTGTGTGGGAGGCTTTGTGTGTAAGTGTGAATTAGCGTGGGTGGGTGTGCATTATTTGTGTACATCCACAACAGCCAACGACATCTCGCCCTTTGTCTCCAAGCCGTCTCCATGTCTGCGTCTGACCATGACATTTATTTGAACTTTCCCTTAATCTTGTGTTGTAATCATGGCTTTGGAAGGAATCACATTGATTATTTTTTTCTTGCCAGATTATCTAGAGAAACTGAACCTACAAAACTGACCAAAGGTAGTTTATTCACAGTATTATGTCAATAAATAATCTAAAAAGGACTAATAGTGGTCACTGTCACAGATAATTGTCGAATGATTTTTTTGTATTTTCATTTACACTAGTCAGCAATAAAACTTATTGTGCTTTAAGTGATTCTTTTTGTTATGTGTGTCCTGTTCTTCCCAACTTAGGCAAACTATATATTGGGTCTAGTTGTCTTGCAGTGTCGGATCAAATTTGCTCAACAAAAGGGGTAAAGTAAGCTATGTTTCCTGTTGCGTTAACTCACGGTCAGTACAAAACATCAGAGTCCTGGGGCTGCTCCCAGGCTTGGTGAGGGTTTGCAACAGTGCGGATGCAGGTCTTTCAAGGAGGGGAAGCTCAATTTCAAGATCGCTGATTCGCTCATTTCGCTGTCATTCAAAAAAGGATTCAGCCTCAGACAGACATTCAATTCAATTCAATTCAGTTTATTTATATAACGCCAATTCACAACACATGTCGTCTCAAGGCACTTCACAAAAGTCAGGTACATACATTCTAATTAATCTTAATCATTGAACAGTGCAGCCAGATTCTGTTATTTATTCACATTGGATAAAAAGTTTTTCTATCTAAGGAAAGGAAACCCAGCAGATTGCATCCAGTCAGTGACTTGCAGCATTCACTCCTCCCGGATGAACATGTAGAGACAGTGGACAGTCACTGGCGTTGACTTTGCAGCAATCCCTCATACTGAGCATGCATGTAGCGACAGTGGAGAGGAAAAACTCCCTTTTAACAGGAAGAAAACTCCAGCAGAACCAGGCTCAGTGTGAGCAGCCATCTGCCACGACCAACTGGGGGTTAGAGAGAACAGAGCAGAGACACAAAGAGAACAAAGAAGCACTGATCCAGGAGTACTTTCTATGGGAAGGAAAAGGTAAATGTTAATGGATGTAGCTCCTTTAGTCGTTTTACCTAGAAAGAAGGAAGAGATAAACTCTGAGCCAGTTTTCAAGTTTAGAGTCTGAAGAGAGCACATAGAGTTAGTCACAGTAGAAGCTCAGTCATGTCTAGGAGAGAGAAAGGGTTAAACACTGAAAGACAGGGCCATGTGGATCATCGGTAGAGGGTGAGCATTAAGTTGTTGCCAGCAGAAGCTTGGAGGATTCCCCTCTCCAGAAAGGTGTTACAGGTAGACACAGAGTCAGGCCAGGTGTAGCTTCTAGGAAGAGAAAAGAGAGAGAACAAAGTTAAAAGCTGAAATAACAGCAAATAATACAAAATTGAAGAGTAGTGTGAGAAAGTAGCGAAGAGGGTGAAAGTGGTCATTATGTCCTCCAGCAGCCTAAGCCTATAGCAGCATAACTACAGAGATAGCTCAGGATAACCTAAGCCACTCTAACTATAAGCTTTTATCAAAAAATGAAAGTTTTTAAACCTAGCCTTAAAAGTAGACAGTTTGTCGATCTAGAGCTCACTGATGGCCATTGTTATACTAAAAACCACAACGATTGGGATACCTCTCTCTGTCAGATTGACCATAACCATTGGAAAAGAGAGGGGTCATACAGGTAGCAGAAATGGAGGTGTGTTTGCACCTCAACCGTAACTGAGCCAGTTTAGGCTAAACTGACTCCCCCTTACTCCATCCAACAAGGGAGAAGAAGACGGAGGTAAAATAAGGAAGATAGCTCAGGATAACCTAAGCCACTCTAACTATAAACTTTATCAAAAAGGAAAGTTTTAAGCCTAGCCTTACAGTAAGTGGCTATGCTGATATAAACAAATATAAGCAGTCACACTGCTTTACAGAATTGTATAATTGTGTATTTAGTATAAGAATGATCCTTTAGTGGTTTTATTTATGTTCTTGTCAGCGGCAAAGCCACTAAATCTGAACTAAAACAACAGCTTTAAATGCAGTTGTACAAAGAGAATCTGCTGCTGTGAAGGCTATATGAGCCGGTTTAGGCTAAACCTGACTCCCCCTTACTCCATCCAACAAGGGGAGAAGAAGATGGAGCTAAAACAAGGAAGACAGCTCAGGATAACCTACGCCACCCCAACTATAAGCTTTATCAAAAAGGAAAGTTTTAAGCCTAGCCTTAAAAGTAGACAGGGTGTCCGCCTCACGGACTAAAACTGGGAGCTGGTTCCACAGGAGAGGAGCCTGATAACTAAAGGATCTGCCTCCCATTCTACTTCTAGAGACTTTAGGAACCACCAGTAAACCTGCTGTCTGAGAACGAAGTGCTCTGTTAGGAACGTATGGAGCAATCAGATCTCTGATGTATGATGGAGCTAAATCATTACGGGCTTTATATGTGAGGAGGAGAATTTTAAATTCTATTCTGAATTTAACAGGGAGCCAATGAAGGGAAGCTAAAGTAGGGGAAATATGATCTCTCTTTTTAATTTTCATCAGCACTCTTGCTGCAGCATTTTGAATCAACTGAAGGCTTTCAACTGCATTTTGTGGACATCCTGATAGTAAAGAATTACAATAGTCCAGCCTTGAAGTAACAAATGCATGGACTAGTTTTTCAGCGTCACTCCTGGACAGGATATTTCTAATTTTGGCAATGTTCCGGAGATGTAAAAAGGAAATCCTGGAAACCTGTTTAATATGGGATTTAAATGACATGTCCTGGTCAAAAATAACACCAAGGTTTTTTACTTTATTATAGGAGGTCAATTTAATGCCATCCAGGTTAAGTGATTGACTAAGCAGTTTCTTTTTTAAAGACTCCGGTCCAAAGACGACAACTTCTGTCTTGTCTGAATTTAGAAGCAGAAAATTTAAAGTCATCCAAGTTTTTATGTCTTCAAGACATGCTTGTAGTCTATCTAACTGGTTGGGCTCATCAGGATTTATGGATAAGTAAAGCTGAGTATCATCAGCGTAACAGTGAAAATTTATTCTATGCTGCCTGATAATTTTACCTATTGGAAGCATATATATAGTAAAGAGAATTGGCCCAAGTACTGAACCCTGTGATGATTTTTTTTCAGGGTAGATAAATTGCAGGTAACATGAAATGTATAACAGGACATAAAGGGTGAAGCTGCAATGGCACTTCAGAAGGGATTTTCACAGGTATAATAATTTCTGCTTCCCTTACAATTAGAATCATCTAAGAGTGGGTGAAAGAGCCAGCAATGGTCACGGGTTCCCAGCTACTTTACTATCCTATGAAACGTTTTTATGTGTTAAGGAGGGAGGGTGGTACAGACTCCGTCAAATCCTCCTTCCAGGGTTTAGATTAAATATTTTAAATTCCAGTCAGATCCAAAGAGCTTTTCAGTAAGCATATAAAGTAGAATACATGACCAAAACATCACTATGGCAATGTTCGGAGTTAAAGAAGAGAAAAAAAGAGTGTATGACTCCAGCACCCTTTGGCAGCCCCTTGACCCCACGTTGAAAAGCCCCCGTGTGGGCAGCATGCGCAGGCCTTTGCCCTCCTACTGAGTCATCCGGTATAAGTGAAGCACTAACAGGGTTTGATGCTCATGATAATGTGTGTTGACTGCCTGCCAAATCAAAGAGAACCTTTTCCTGTACATTTACAGTGACATGGGTCTGAAACTGAGTACAAATGTGAGTCATTGCAAAGGAAAATCTGTTTTGTGTTATCTCGACATCCGCCACTCCCATCTCCCCCAGGCAAACTAGCCCATTTAAGGTAAAAGATCAAGGTCACAGCTACGATGAATTTAAAGGAATCAAAATAAGATGCCGCTCTTGTAAAATGAATGTATCAGTGACAAACACATTGGATGCTGCAATGGATCCACCTCACCTTCAGCTCAAACCTATCAAATTCCAGTCATTCCTCCTGACTTCTGCAAAGTCAAAAGAAAATTATGCATTGATCGAAGAGTAAGGGGAGGAAGAAATGTCCCTAGGATTTATGGGTGAAACCCTGCTGAGATCTTTTATCCCCTTAATGAAACATATAGTTTGGTATTTTCCTTCAGTTGTGACTCATCTAGCTTCATGCTCCCCATGAATGCCAAACGTGTGTTTAATGATTATTTTTAACTTGAATAAAAGACATAGGTGTTACAAAGCCTGATAATGTCAAGATGGGGGATTAGGTAAATCTATCAACAATTTCGTTAGAAAACGCAAAGTTATCTCTTGTGACAACAGGTTGTGAATGTTAATGGATAACAGCAGGAAACCCAGAATATGGCTGCATCTTCTTTACTCTGATCACAGTGTAATCCTCAGGAATACTTGCAGTAGTGGTTAATTCAGAGCTCATAGTGGAGATAGATAGCTGGCATTAGCATAGTACTGTACTGAAACTGGAAAACTAGCCCTGATAGTGCCTCTAATGAAAAGTCCTGTTCTCAGCCCAGCACTTCTGTAAAAAAAAAGCTCAGAGTAGAAGTGGCTTCGTTACTGCTGCTTTGCTGCCCTCTTCTGGTGACTAAAACAATATCTAATTGACTCACATGAATGAAGAATGAAGACACTTTTAGAAATGAAATAAGCTTTATTGCAAACTTAATAAAATATGTTATGCAATGAAATTGGAGATATTACTGATTCACTTCTATATCACTTATTTGTTGCCCATTAATACACCAAATCTCCAAGAAACACTTTTCTCCTACTAACTGTATCCTAGGATCTAATATTGGCTGGTCTGGTGCTGGCTGTTTGATGAAACAGTGCAGTTTCATTCTGGGAATAGCTGTCTCTACTTTGACAACAGTCTAGTGAAAAACATCGTGTTCAGTGGTAAAAGGTCATTTGGGGTGGGAATGAGCAGCATCCATTCTGCTGCTGTCCAGCATCCATTCTGGATCTCAGCAAACACTCTGACTCTACAGTCACTCTCAATGTTCCCTGGTTGCAGCCACCTCTCACATCCCCTAAATACTGTCAGTCTCTTATTCTCTTCAATTCTCATCTGGTGGTAAAAAAAGGGGGTTAAACTGTCACCTCTCTCTGCTTATACACCGCCTTGCAAAACTATTCAACCCCTTTTCAATATTTTGTCACACTTTGTTATCCTACAACCTTAAACGTCCTTGTGTTTTATTGGGATTTTATGTGATGGGGCATCACAAAGTAGTGCTTATCTGTGAAGCACAAGGAAAATGATAACTGCGGTGTGTATTTGTATTCATCCCCACAGCAAGTCTCACATATCTGCAGCACCTGTTGCTAAATGTTGGCTGTGTTCCCTACATGACTTGTGGCAGATTTTAAGTAAGACTTCTTGTGTCTTTGTTCAATTATTGGCTCTCTTCTTGATACTCTTCTGTAGAGGTAGATTGCAGATCTTATAGTTGTCTTGTAGATTCCCTCCAGCTGGGCAGTTGATTTCTGCAGCTCCTCCAGAGTTGCAATGCGTCTCTTGGCTGCTTCTTTAACTAAACATTTCTTTGCCTGCCTGCCATTTTAGATGGAAAGCCATGTCTTGGTGGGTTTGCACTCATGCCATAGTGTTCCCATTTTCCGCAGATGAACTGAACAGTGCTCTGTAAGATGTCTGATTTTGTGTTATAGGTTTTAACCTCACCCTGGATAAAACTTCAACAAACCTCAACAAATGTATCTTTGGGCTGTGTGGTTTCACCCTTGGACTTCATGACGAGGTTTGTCAAGCCAATGTTCTCTAACAAACCTCTGAGGCCTTCACAAAAGAGTTGGTAGATTCATTTACAAGTTAGGTGAAGGAATTTGGTTGTATTAGATCATATCTGAGGTAATTAGTGAAGTTAGCTGACTACAACAATGCATGCCACACTTTCCTGATTTTTAAGTTTTAAATGTTTTTAAAAATGTTTTAATTTCATTTAAGAATTTTGTTCTAAATTGCTTTTGTCCCTCATGTAAAATGGTGATAAAATACTGTGGTAGTTAAAGCAGTTGGGACGTGACAAAATGCAAAAATGTTTAAGGGGTATGAAAACTTCTGCAAGGCGCTGAACCCTTTTCACAAAAACTGTTTCACAGCATCACAGTGTCTGTGGAAGCTCACACTTTGGGACAGTGATAAAACACTGGCGATGTATTAATGCCCCAAGTGCTGTGAGCTGCAGCTCTTGTATAACAGCTTTCCCTCTCAGTGCACCTTCAGAAATCTGCGAATTGCCTAAAATTTGGTTTAAAAATATAAATTGGAATCAATGTGCAGCATACATATTACAAAACTATGAAGGGGTGGCAAACAGAATGTAAATTACTTCTGTTATCCCTGGCAATGAATATCATTAGCATCGGCAGTTCACACACCTCTTTCAACTCCAAAACACATTACCATGTTATTCATCAGCGAGGTGTGAGTTATTGGCTTATAACTGTCTCCGTGGTGGTACCAATCAAGGTATCCCCTAAAACAATCAGCTCATGTTTTCGGGAGACTTAAACGAATAACTTGATTAAAGCCAAGCAAAGTATTAAAAGTGTGGGATAAATCTGGGAGAGTTTCTTTGGAGGAGGGTGTAGTTCCTGAACGTCACTCCCACTGAACTGCAGTGAATGCGGACTTCCCCAAAGTTCACTTTTTGGAGTTCAGTTACAGAGGCGACGCAACTTTAGGATCTGACCGCGTCGCTCACAATGATAACAGGGTAGCGCCTAGTTTATTTCTAAGCCAAAAAAAGCATATCTTAGCACGTCTGTTAAATATGAAAAACACGCACAGAGAAATGGACTGGCGGTGGACTATTTTCACTCTTATCCTTAACTTTAACTTTAGCTACGGGTCCCCGTCATATGACTTATTCCACGGTTCTGCATACGCTGGCGCGGTCCACAGACACAGAAATAGGTAAGTTGCGTGTTTTTCTACGCTTTTTAACAGTGCCTAGTTTATCCCAGACTTTTCCTATGATGCAGGTTTAAAGAAAAAAGCTGCTCTCCTTTTGTTGTGCAGCTGCAAGACAAAATAAAAATGCGATAAATTCCAAACTTCTGACAGACCGGACTGACCCCCCTTACGGTGATTTACAGACTGTTAGCTTTAACTAAGTTTATCAGGTAGGGGCTAAATGTGGCTCCACTGTTTAAAATGGCGATAAGAGTCAGATAAACGCTGGAATGCCGCAGATTACTGCGGTATCTCATCTGCAAGAGAGTATTAGAACAGATCCAAAAGTTTAATGATAAATGAAAATAGACTTAAGAACACATTCATGCTAAATAGCCTCAGGGGAGGGGACCTTTTAGAACAAATACCCAAACATGTGGAAATAATTATATGCCTTTCTTTCTGTTCTGTGTGGATTTAAACAGTATCTCTGGCTTCTTAATACCTCCATCAACAGGAACTGGTGCGCCTATGTAGTGCAGAGGAACGTGAGCTGCGTCGTGCAAGGGAATGGGGAGAGCTTCCAGGAGCCTATGGTGGCCCCCTGCCCGGCCTACCAGCCCGACTGCCAGCAACAAGTGACGTGAGCATCCAGGGAGCACAGAATGGGGGGTTGTGGGTGCATGTTTTTTAGATGTAATAGAAACACTGGAAGCAAAAATATTCCTTGAAAAAAAGTTGGAGGCAGACATTTTCACAGTTGCTCTGTAAAAAGAAAAAGAAAAACATATACAGTGCCTTGCGAAAGTACTCGGCTGCCTTGAACTGGTCAACCTCTTGCCACATTTCAGGCTTCAAACATAAATATATAAAATTCTACGTTTTTGTGAAGAATCATCAACAAGTGGTAAACAATCGTGAAGTGGAATGAAATTTATTGGATGTGTCTAACTTGTTTAACAAATAAAAAACTAAAAAGTGGGGCGTGCAATATTATTCGGCCCCCTTGCGTTAATACTTTGTAGCGCCACCCTTTGCTGCAATTACAGCTGCAAGTTACTTGGGGTATGTCTCTATCAGTCTTGCACATCGAGAGACTGAAATTCTTGCCCAATCTTCCTTGCAAAACAGTTCGAGCTCAGTGAGGTTGGATGGAGAGCGTTCATGAACAACAGTCTTCAGCTATTTCCACAGATTCTCGATTGGATTCAGGTCTGGACTTTGACTTGGCCATTCCAACACCTGGATACGTTTATTTGTGAACCATTCCATTGTAGATTTGGCTTTATGTTTTGGATCATTGTCTTGTTGGAAGATAAAACTCCTTCCCAGTCTCAGGTCTCTTGCAGACTCCAACAGGTTTTCTTCCAGAATGGTCCTGTATTTGACCCCATCCATCTTCCCATCAATTTTGACCATCTTCCCTGTCCCTGCTGACGAAAAGCAGTCCCAAACCATGATGCTGCCACCACCATGTTTGACAGTGGGGATGGTGTGTTCAGGGTGATGAGCTGTGTTGCTTTTACGCCAAACATATTGTTTTGCATTGTGGCCAAACAGTTCGATTTTGGTTTCTTCTGACCAGAGCACCTTCTTCCACATGTTTGGTGTGTCTCCCAGGTGGCTTGTGGCAAACTTTAAACGAGACTTTTTATGGATATCTTTGAGAAATGGCTTTCTTCTTGCCACTCTTCCATAAAGGCCAGATTTGTCCAGTGTACGACTGATTGTTGTCCTATGGACAGACTCTCCCACCTCAGCTGTAGATCTCTGCAGTTCATCCAGAGTGATCATGGGCCTCTTGGCTCTGATCAGTCTTCTCCTTGTTCGAGATGAAAGTTTAGAGGGACGGCCGGGACTTGGTAGATTTGCAGTGGTCTGATACTCCTTCCATTTCAATATGATTGCTTGCACAGTGCTCCTTGGGATGTTTAAAGCTTGGGAAATCTTTTTATCCAAATCCGGCTTTAAACTTCTCCACAACAGTATCTCGGACCTGCCTGGTGTGTTCCTTGGTCTTCATGATGCTCTCTGCGCTTTGAACAGAACCCTGAGACTATCACAGAGCAGTTGCATTTATACGGAGACTTGATTACACACAGGTGGATTCTATTTATCATCATCAGTCATTTGGGACAACATTGGATCATTCAGAGATCCTCACTGAACTTCTGGAGTGAGTTTGCTGCACTGAAAGTAAAGGGGCCGAATGATATTGCACGCCCCACTTTTCAGTTTTTTATTTGTTAAAAAAGTTTGACACATCCAATAAATTTCATTCCACTTCACGATTGTGTCCCACTTGTTGTTGATTCTTCACAAAAAATTAGAATTTTATATCTTTATGTTTGAAGCCTGAAATGTGGCAAAAGGTTGACCAGTTCAAGGGGGCCGAGTACTTTCGCAAGGCACTGTACCTAAATGTGCGTGACATTCTCAAAAAGAGACACATTGAATGGCTTTCATAGGTACTGACAGGATGCAAAGTCACAGGTTAGGCTTTCTTAATGCTGAACAAAATGTAATTTATTTAATGACTGGCTTAGGTTTTAAACTCAAAACATGATTTAAAGTGGCTAGTGTAAAACCTGTAGGCTATCCTGGATTATGGGTTTTTGATTAAATTGGGGGACCAAAGATTGTGGATCAAAATCCCCATGGATGTCAGGGGGCATATGTGCACTCAAACAAATCTAACACAAAACGGAGAAGAAAAATAGTAATAAGAAGCTCTATATGATATGTACATCCTCTCCATGTAACCAGCATTAACTTGTGTAAACTACTTTAAAGAGATAATATTGGCTTAAGGATACAGTTGTGTTGTCTTGTGTGAGCAAAAGTCGTTACCCTTCTTACTGATATTAATAATATTATACAGCATAACTTAACCCTGTTACCACATCTAATTTTATCCAGTGGAAGAGGTAAAGTTAGGTCTGAATTGGTGATTACCCTGGTGACCTTGTGAAGATCAACTGGGCAGTTTCTGATCAATGAGGAGGCTTCTGCTAATCTCATCTCCAATCAAATCAACTGGGTCACACGTTTTGACCCAGCTACTGTCCCAACAGCATAAAGCCAGCATTTGGGTTAAAGAGATAATCCAACAGTTTTTTTTGTATGTAGTAATGTTTAAAGCTTTGTTGAGTATTTTGTAAACTCATTGGATTTATATATCTGGAGTTTCAGTATCCATACCTTTTTGCATAACTGTTTTTTTTAATAATAAATAAATATATTTATTAGCAAATGTTTCACAATTCCTGATCTATTAGTCCAGGATTTCCCCATTACAACGTAATTCAGTTTCTGACTGTGGCTGTTACTACAAAAAAGAGGACTTTCTCCTATTTTCACTTAGACTCAGTACCTTCAATAATCTTTTTTGAGCAGTATTGAGGAACTGTTTTCATTTTCATCTGTAACAGGGCATTTTTTATTCATGTCATCTGAAGTACGGATCCGAACTCTCAATCAATACATAAAAAAATTAAAACAGTAAGTAATTTTAATGGACTAAACTGAAATTCAAGGCAAGAACTTTATTCTATACAAATCATTAATCACGAGTTCATGATTGAAGAATCTCTACCAGTAATGGTTGGAATGATTTTCTGGAAGGTCTCGTGTCACAACTTAATAATGTTATATTTTGTGAATCATATTCAGTTCAAAGCACATGCAGTTTGTGGTTTAACTTTGTGGTCCACTTACACAAAGAGATGCAGCGAGGCCATTTGATGTGGAAATGATTCCTGGAAGCCGATCGCTGTTGAGTCACTGGGCTGCAAGTGTCTGTGCAAAGCAACAAGAGAAGTTCAATTTATCTTCCGCTGAAATTAGATTTGACTTCACATTGCTGATTAGAGATGAACTAAGAAATTATGATTTCGCACAGGGTTTTTTTTTCTGTTCCCTAAACCATTGTTATGAGTTACAGTTACAAGATTCAGATTTTTTAGGAGATCATTTGTCCAGATGTTCTTGCATGACATGACCCTAGCCTGCAGGGAAGTGATATCATCTGATATTTTACTTGGGAACATTTATTTGGCCTCGAAAATGTAGTTTTTCATCAAATACAACATGGTGTGGAAGGCACAGGCGAAGTCTGATTGTCCAAGTTTTCAGTTGGAAATACAGCAAGGAAATCCCCAGAAATTAGAATTCAGAGGAGAAGTTGGAGGTCAAAGCCTCCTTTAATTCAGTAGCCCATAGCCACACACATACAATGGAGTAAAAGTTGCAGGTATAATCTGTTTATTAGTCGTTTAGATAAGATTGCCTTATAATAAACCAGTGTCACCAAACCTCTATAAAGTTAGGTCTGAATTTACCCTCGGCAGATTTAGATTTTCAATTACAGTATTTTCATTCAGCTAAAGAAGTTCTCTAATAAGGAAGTGAGAGAAGCATGTTTCAAGAGATAATAAAATATTGTAAAAGAAGTATAATATTTTTTAGTTTCAGCCTTTTTAGTATTTCCTATGATATTTTGATCATTTATCTTTTCTTATAAGCTTCAAGTCTTTCAGGTTTCAAAGTCTCCTTCCCATCACCCTCATCTTTAGCTCCCTCCACAGTTTCTTAATTTAATTCTGAATTAAATTGGGACCATGGCTGGACTACTCCAAAATGCTGATATTACTTTCAGTCAATAGAAACATATTGGTAAAATGTTACAGTTAACTTTAAGGCTTCAAATATTTTTGGGTTTAACTGTATAAGAGTGTGTTTTTTTAGTTTCTGAATGTCTAAAACAGAGAAATACATTGCTATCAGCTTGTATTGCTAATGGTACCAAAACAGTTATTATATCACACTTTTTTTTCCGGCTTGCAACTAGAACTTGGGTCTGATCTCATTCCCAGTTACAAGCTCCAACTTACAGGACAAATAAACGCACCAGCCTTTTTTTTTTAAGCTGCAAATGGCCTTGCTTTGATGTTGACATTTCAAAATGCAAAACATGTTTATTATTTTCATTTGTGTTACAGATACCAAACACGGTTTAGACCCACGTATAAGATTGCCTTCAAAACAGTTACAGAGTTAGAGTGGAAATGCTGTCCTGGTTACAGAGGCCCTGACTGTAAGGATTTAAAAACATCCACAGGTCAGCAAACAGTGCAGGGAGCGCCGTCTTACCTTCCACCAAATCCTGGATACTCACCCAGACACACACAGAGTAAGAAATGTATCTTCTGTTTTACCTTAAGAAAGAAAACTCCAAAAATACATTTGTACTGTTATTTTCATTGTGACAACAGACAAATATATATTTTCAGTTTGATTATAATGTAATAACATGTTGGATGATTATAGGGGCTGAGAGGAGGGAGACTGCACATTATGAGACTCGACATGGCGTCACAGATAAGGTGCGTTTTCTCGAAGGTGAAGTTCAGCGTCTCTCCCAGACAGTTTTGGATCTTCAGTCCACTCTTACAGGAATAACCACCAACCTCCGCACAGACCTGCAGGATGACACAAAAAAGATGCTGGTGACACTTCTGAACAACATGCGTCCTCCAGAAAATAGCAACAACGCAGAGGAGACTCCAGCGGTGCTAGATGGGCACCAGGCTACCAGGGCAGGGGCTGCTGGAGAGAAAGCACTAGAGAAGATTGAAGCGCGTTTAGATGATATTGATAATGCTCTGCGAAGCAAGGATGAAGCTTTGGAAGACCTAAGGGGAATCACACTAGGGCATGGGGGGCAGATACGTGTCTTAATGGATGCCACTCAGTCTCAGACTCCAGTCATAGCTGAGTTTGAGGGTATACAAACCATTATTGATGGAAAAATTGCAAAACTGAAGAGGGAGCTGGACGAGAATGTGGAGGAACAAATGGCCAAATTACAGAATCTTTGCGATGACAAGATCCTGACGGTGCAAAAGACTTTTGAAGATGGCCATGACCAAGTTCGTGTCAAGTTGACCAATCTTTTGGAAACCAAGGAGGCTGATCTCAGAAAAGAGATCCGAACAATACGTTTGAACATGGCTGCCTCAGATGGACCTGCGCAGACTCAAAGACAGAAAGAACCATCTGAAGAGAAGAAGGACTACAGTGACCATAAAGACATCTGGCGTGAAATTGATCGCATAGCAGAGGCTTATCGAATCCTAAACATCCGTTTTGACAACGAATTAGGCCATTTATCTTCCCTTCAGGAAATTGGTGATTTAGGTCTACTGATTCAAGAGCTGGAGGCACGTGTGAATATTACTGAACAAAATGCAGAAACGCATTGTTTCTACATTGAAGAGAAGTTAACGCGAACAATTGCAGATGAAGTGGAAGCTCTCCGGCAGTTGCTGGATCAGCGTCTGATCACCACTGAGGACCAGTTCACAAACATCCTGGTGGAAATGAGCAACAACTCCTTTCCAAGAGTGTCTGGCAACACAAATGATGGCCTTCAAGCAGAAGTCAACAATAACAAGCTTCTTCTGCATGCCTTGCATGAGAAAGTTAAGGCTGCTGAGGAGCTGTGCTCTGCTGGATGTTCCAACTCTAAAATAACAACTGATCAAAGTCGAACTGTACTTACGTCTGGTCGTGCAGAAAACATTGTGAAGGACCTGAATCGGTACAGGAATGATTTGGATGTTCTTCACACAGATGTAAGTTCCAACACAGAGAAACTCAAACAACTGACAAACCTTTTTCAAAGTCAGTCAATCGGAAATGAGAGACAAGTAAAGTCTATAGAGGATTACCAGAAGGGGCTGATTAATCTGCAAGATAATGTGCTTGCTTTGGCTGGTGCTGTTACTGGGTTAACAGACTCAATGAGTAAATCAAACCAGGATATTCAAAGAATAAGCTCAACATGCTGCAATGCAGAGCTAACTGGACATGGAGGTTCATTACAGCCCAATTCAGCTTCAGTTGATGGCGCCAGCCGTCAGATACAAGACCTGAAGAACAGACTCGATATGCTTAGCACACAGGTGTCTTCTGAACTTAATAATTGTAGGCAAAATACACAAGGTGTTTCTGATGGGGTCTCAGCTATAGGTGGACGTGTAAGTCGTCTCGAAAAGATTTGTGGAAGGTTGGATGGAGTTTCTGTTAACATCAAAGAGCTGAAAGATGGGATGGAGAGACATGTTGGGGGCCTGCAGAACTGCATCCAAAAGATGAACATAACTTGTGGAAATCATGGTGCAGACATTGCCATGCTGTCAAATTCCTTGCGGAAGCTCCAGACACAGATGTCCATGATAACTAAACACGTTTTGAAAGATGTTGCTGCCAAAGAGCCAGGTGAGTCCACTGTTTGATGGCATCAATAGTATAGGATGTAGAATCTTTAGTAAGGTGGTGTGATAGAATAATATTATTTCTAATTAGGTATGTACAGTGTAGTTGGTTTGTTGAGGGGTATACATTTTAAACTGTTAAAATTAAAGAGGACATATCATACTTTTAAATCATTTTTCACCCTGAAATCACTCTGTTGTGGTCTATATAAAGTGGAACTGCAATGCTTTGGTCTGAATTCCTTGTTATTGTAGCTCCACAGGCGCCTCTTTTACCCCTGTTCTGAGGTGCGTCTGAGAGCAACTCGATTTGGTGCGGTCTCTTTAAATGCTTTTGAGGCACTTCATGCCCCACCCTCCTTCCAGGTCAAAAAGTGTTCCACTACACCCCATTCAGCCATTTTTGTAGTTTGATAACAGAGATATTTTTATCTAGCTCTGCAGAAACAAGACAGAAACGACAAAAACAATACAAAACATAATAATACTATTCAAAACACTCAGTATGGTTATGTTCTCCAGGAGCTACAAGCAGCACACAGCACTAACATAAGCAGAAAGCAATGACCAGGACGTCATATCAACACACAATTAATCCATGTCTAAAATAAAGTTGGTTGTCATTTTAGCCGTATTAGCAGTTTAAACTTTGCTGTGTCCGTCGTTTCCATAGACAGAAGGAACTGACCTTTTAATCAGATGAAGACTTTCAGCAAATCCTTTATGATTCTGCAGGAGGTTGCTGAAACACTTGTCTAATATTTATTCCAGTTCTTGGTTAAATTTATATTGCATACACTGATGTTGAGATTTATTGTCCAGCCACAGTTGCAGCATCTCCAAGTGTATGATAGGCCTGAGCCTTGGTAGTTCCCGAGATGTTCCTGAGGATCCTAATGAATTTTTGCTCATCTGACCATTTGGTTCAGATGGTGGAAACTTGGACATAATTGGGTGTTCTAACAGGAGAATGATTCCAAACACACCGTCAAAATCAAAATTTGAAATGGATTAGCAGGCTAATATTAAGCTTCTGTTGAATATTAATGAACTATGCTTTAAAGCTTTGTCCCTACCGGCACACCAACCAATTTAGCTGAGCATTTCTGATAAGAAGAGTGGTCAAAGATGCAGCCAGAAATAGGCCATTTGGTTTCTCTGCAACCTGCTAAGCAACATGTATCCATCTATTAGTGGAGATGTGCAAAAATATTTGAGTCTATATATAATTTGGACACTTGGACACGTGGATTTGAAAAATTCCACAATACACTCTATTGTGTAGAGTTAAAAAAGAACGTAATACTGGTTAATATGGAGAACAGAGAGAAGGAGAATACAGTTTAATCTCATATGTTATGGCACCATTGAGCTGTACAGGCTAAACACTGACAACAAGATGCTTCCTGGATATCAAAAGGAACATTTGCATTTGCAAAATGCATGACACAACTTTAATGTGACAATGGTGCATATTTTAGGAAAGCCTTTTTTGAGAATCATTTGGGGACTAAATGACAGATGTATCTGTTTGTAAAGGATTAAAAATGGCCATACTAAAAAAAAAAGCGTTAAACTCTTCAAAACCTGAAAGTATATTCTCCTAGTACTGGAAGGAAGAAATGTTGCACGGGGTAATGTTTGCTTCATTAGCTAGTAGAGTTATGTTGACAGGGTATGATGACAGTAATTGGCTTAAGATTATAGCACATTTTTATCTCTTGAAGAATCATTAACAGTATAGTGCACAGTGAACACCCTCATTACTGCAGTCATGCCAGAAATGAATCAAACAAAACAAATGATTTTATCTAGAAGCAGTCTTTTTCAGCTTCCTCTTTCACTTCCACCATTTAAGTTTATTAAGTGTGATTAACATCTGTGTAAACACAACACTTTCTTCAAGATAATCTTCCATGTAATGCATTCTGCTTTGCTTGGTTTAAACACAGCATCGGAAAGGAAATGATCAGATCTTGTGAGGGGCTGCAGGGTTTTTCCCATAGTGGGAGGGTATGAGTTCACTGGGGCTCCTGTGTTTTCCTTGACTGTGTCATTCAATATGTCCTGACAGCAAAATGCAGAGGCCCACACTTGCGTCTTCCTGAAACTTGTGCTGGGTGGAATCCTTTTTTATTTTAGAAAAAAAGGCAGATAAATAGAAGAATGTAGTTTTCACTTTGCATTACTGATTTTCCCCTCGTGTTACAGTCTAAGTGCACAATCAGACTGCTTGATCCTTTTTTCTATGAACAGTTGAGAATAGTTGGCAATAGCCCTCTCTGTTACCATGATATAGCTTTTTCACTCATACCACAGTACTTCATACCTTAACCTCAGTTCCGATTCTTCCAGTACATACAAGCACACATTAAACCTCCCTGCTTTTTTTCTCCGAACACATGTACACATACCAACCTCCAGAGATTCTCATATGGTGATTTAAGCCTGATGCTTGGAATCTGGTCCTCATTAAGAGCCCTGACTCACTCACTGCTGAAGTCAGTCTTAAGAGAATGAGGAGAAGCAGAGCTCCACACCCAGGACCAGATGCTTGAACTACCCTGAGATGTGATGTCCCAACTATCGTCGGTGCCTCCCTTTCTTACACCATCATTCCAAACTGAAGAAAAGTAGAGTGGCAGAGGTGTAAAAATGTTTGAGGTGTAGAGATGGATATAAATGAAGGAGTTTTATTTTCCTTCTTGGCTTTTGCCAGATACAGACGGTTGTTAAAAGGTGTTTGATTTCACAACCTCTGCAGCTTTCTGAGATATTTGATCCATTCTCCACAGGCCCTTTATCTCTGATTAGCTATGAGAGGTCAAAAAAGAGCAGCTCTTTCTAGGTCATTTTCTTCACTATGGTAACAGTGCCTCACAAAAGTATACATACTGCTAGAACCTTTTCAGTATTTGCCAAGAGAAACACCAAAAAATGCAATTTGGCTTTACAACACAAAGATGTGCATAATTTTAAAATGGAAGGAACATTATACATGGTTTTTAATAATCTTGTAATTTAAAATCTGTTAAGTGTGGTCTGCATTTGTATTCAGACCCCTTTCCAGTTATACTCCCAAAGGTTTGTTAGAAAACACTAGTAAACAAACCTGCCTCATGAAGAACAAAGAGCACACCAGACATTAAAATAATTTGAATCCTCTAAATTATTATTATTTTTAACTCAATCATGATCATATGAAACTACACTTATGGCTCAATGTTTGCATTTTGACACCAATGGACTAACTTAACAGCCAAATTATTGTGAAACAGAGGATCATAGCAAGCTCTGCTCTGTCAAAATGTAGTAAACCTCTGATCTCTTGAGCTCTCAGATAAATTAACAACTTTCTGTCAACTTGTTGCCTTGGTAACTGGTTGTGGCTAAGAAACATTTCAGCACAGAACTGCTTGTAATATGCTGGAGTGTCATGGGTAAGATATTTTTGCACAAGTAATTAAACCAAGCAGCTAATGTTAATTAATTAAGTGTAAGGGTGCAGAGAGTACAGAGTACTATTATTAAAAGAAATAAAAAACTATAGTACTGTACATAAGGGCTAGAAAGTAAGATGCTGCTATAATGGAAAAACAAAGAACAGCACACTAAAGGCTGCAAGCACATTCATTTCTAGAGACACCACGTGGGAAACGACAGTGACACCTGGAGAGGCGTGATCGGGAGGAATGGCCTCCCCGATCTGAATCCGAGTGGTGTTTTGTTATTGGACTTCTGTGCTAGTCACGGATTGTCCATAATGAACACCATGTTCAAGCATAAGGGTGTCCATCAGTGCACTTGGCACCAGGACACCCTAGGCAGGAGGTCAATGATCGACTTTGTTGTCGTATCATCAGACCTTCGGCCGCATGTTTTGGACACTCAGGTGAAGAGAGGGGCTGAGCTGTCCACTGATCACCACCTGGTGGTGAGTTGGATCCGCTGGAGGAGGAGAAAGCCGGACAGACTTGGCAGGCCCAAGCGCATAGTGAGGGTTGCTGGGAACGCCTGGCGGAGCCCTTGGCCAGGGATGTATTCAACTCCCACCTCCGGGAGAGCTTTGACCAGATTCCGGGGGATGTTGGAGACATAGAGTTCGAGTGGACCATGTTCTCCCCATCTATTGTCGATGCTGCTGCCCTTAGCTGCGGCCGTAAGGTCTGCGGTGCCTGTCGCGACGGCAATCCCAGAACCCGGTGGTGGACACCGGCAGTAAGGGATGCTGTCAAGCTGAAGAAGGAGTCCTATCGGCTGTGGTTGGCTTGTGGGACTCCTGAGGCGGCTGACGGGTACCGTGAGGCCAAGCGTGCTGCGGCCCGGGCTGTGGCAGAGGCAAAAACTCGGGCCTGGGAGGAGTTCGGTGAGGCCATGGGGAAGGACTACCGGTCGGCCTCGAAGCGATTCTGGCAAACCGTCCGGCGCCTCAGGAGGGGGAAGCAGTGCTTCGCCAACACTGTTTATAGTGGGGGTGGGAGGCTGCTGACCTCGACTGGGGACATTATCGGGCGGTGGAAGGAGTATTTCGAGGATCTCCTCAATCCTGCCATCACGCATTCCCTGGTGGAAACAGAGGCTGGGGACTCGGGGTTGGACTCTTTCATCACCCAGGCTGAAGTCACCAAGGTGGTTAAAAAGCTCCGCGGTGGCAAGGCTTCGGGGGTGGATGAGATCCGCCCTGAGTACCTCAAATCTCTGGGTGTTGTGGGGCTGTCCAGGTTGACACGCCTCTTCAACATTGCATGGCGGTCGGGGACAGTGCCTCTGGACTGGCAGACCGGGGTGGTGGTCCCCCTTCATAAGATGGGGGACTGGAGGGTGTGTTCCAACTACAGGGGGATCACAGTCCTCAGCCTCCAGGGTATTGGAGGGGAGAGTCCGGCCGATAGTCGAACCTCTGCTTCAGGAGGAGCAGTGTGGTTTTCGTCCCGGCCGTGGAACACTGAACCAGCTCTATACCCTCTACAGGGTACTCGAGGGCTCATGGGAGTTTGGCCAACTGGTTCACATGTGTTTTGTGGACCTGGAGAAGGCATTCGACTGTGTCCCTCGTGATGCCTTGTGGGGGGTGCTCCAGGAGTATGTTATCGGGGGCCCTTTATTAGGGGCCATCCGGTCCCTGTACGAGCGGAGCAGGAGTTTGGTCCGCATTGCCGGCACTAAGTCGGACCTGCTCCCGGTGCATGTTGGACTCCGGCAGGGCTGCCCTTCGTCACTGGTCCTGTTCATAACTTTCATGGACAGGATTTCTAGACGCAGCCAAGGGCCGGAGGGGGTCTGGTTTGGGGACCAGTGGATTTTGTCTCTTCTTTTTGCAGATGACGTGGTCTTGCTGCCCCCCCCCCCCCAGCCAAGACCTACAGCATGCGCTGGGGCGGTTCGCAGCCGAGTATGAAGCGGCTGGGATGAAGATCAGCTCCTCCAAGTCAGAGGCCATGGTACTCAACCGGAAAAGGGTGGCTTTTCCTCTTCAGGTTGGAGGGGAGTTCCTGCCTCAAGTGGAGGAGTTCAAGTATCTCAGGGTCTTGTTCACAAGTGAGGGAAGAATGGAGCGGGAGATCGACAGATGGGTCGGTGCGGCTGCCGCAGTAATGGGGGCGCTGTGCCGGTCCGTTGTGGTGAAGAGAGAGCTGAGCCGAAAAGCGAAGCTCTCGATTTACCGGTCGGTCTACGTTCCTACCCTCACCTATGGCCATGAACTTTGGGTCATGACCGAAAGAACGAGATCCCGGATACAAGCGGCTGAAATGAGCTTCCTCCGTAGGGTGGTCGGGCACTCCCTTAGAGATAGGGTGAGGAGCTCGGCCATTCGGGAGGGGCTCGGAGTAGAGCTGCTGCTCCTCCACATCTAGAGGAGCCAGTTGAGTTGGCTCGGGCATCTATACCGGATGCCTCCTGGACGCCTTCCTCGGGAGGTGTTCCAGGCACGTCCCACCGGGAGGAGGCCCAGGGGACGGCCCAGGACACGCTGGAGGGACTATGTCTCTCGGCTGGCCTGGGAACGCCTTGGGCTCCCCCCGGAGGAGCTGGAGGAGGTGTCTGGGGGGAGGGACGTCTGGGTGTCTCTGCTGAGTCTGCTGCCCCCGCGACCCGGTTCCGGATAAGCGGAAGACGACGAGTAGGAGTACGAGGTGTGGTGAGCTTAAATGTGACATAAGACAAATATCAATCTACATATTTTGTTAAGATGCTCCATGGAATCGCACCCAACGATCCTCTTCAAACCTGTTTTGCTTAGGAGTGTTGACACTTCTGTTAAACAGTCTGAGAGTACAGACTAGTAATCTCTCCAGACTTGCCACACTCCAGCATGACAAGTTTAGCCCATTTAACCCTCATATTATCCTGAATTTGCCTCAACCACAACACAACTGTGGTGTATGTATGCCTGTATATGCATATTCAACACATAGCAAAGTCATTTTAGATATATTTGTCCACCATCTAGTTGTTGGAGTTATATTAAATTATGCCTGATTTCACAAATTTGCATATTAAATAAAGTTATATCTATTGTATGTGATTTTTTTAAATTAATCTCTAATCAATTTGAATCTGTTTGACAGCAAAAGCACATTTTGTAAAAATATATTCTATATAAATCAGGCAGTAATATACAGTTGAATATAACCACAGAAAAAAAAATGTTTGTTGGAAAATTATTGAAATAAGTACTGCAGCGTATATCATGTGCTTGAAGGGGCACATGTTTATGGTGAGGTCAGAACTGGCTTGCAAATAGATCCATTTGCCAGAAAAAAACAATTTGTTTCAAAACTCCGGATGTTTACAACGATTGCACGCTGACTTTGCTAACAAAAACAAGGGCCTATGTAGGAGAGAACAATTAAGTATATTTTTTGTGCTTAAACCTGAGAGCTTTATCTTGGTTAAGGTAATATTTGTCTAAGATGGAATAAATTTGATTTTTGCTGTTCCAAATAAGTTGATTTTGAACTCACAGTTGAAGGTGATCTACGCTGTGTGGATTAATGTCCACAAACCAAAGTTTAATGCATTATTTCTTGCTGATGAGCTATCTACACAAGGTATGCAAAATAAATAAAATATCTTCATAGGTTATCCTATGTATCCCTCGTAATCCACCCATTTACTGAAAACAAAGTACCTTAAAGACCATTGAAATGTCTCAGTGTAGCTGCTGGATGTTTCAAAACGTCATTTTGTTTCTTCTCATGATTAGGTATAGCTATTATTGAGGCTAGCTAGTCGTTCCCTTACAAGCTTTGCTGATGTGGAAGATGTTCCATAAGGTCTATACAGTGGAACAATAAAAAGTAACTTGATGTATTTGGCTGGATTTGAATATGAGGATCAAGTGTGAAAACTTACAGCTTGGCTTGAGATGGTAGGAGCATGCATGGACGTGAACAACTTAGCAGTCTTGGACAGGTTTGGCATGACAAAGTGTCAAGGACATGAGCAAACAGAACTAAACTGTATATATATATATATATATATATATATATATATATATATAATATATATATATATATATATATATATATATATATAGCATTGCACAGGTGAAAACAGTGAGACTGACGGGCATGGAGCAGGTGGACCAAATGAAGCTGATCACAGGCTGGCTGTGGCAGAGAGTGGTAACAAAAACATGAACAGAGAAGCAACAAAACAATCTTACCAAAGGAATTTCTTACAAAAGTAACATAACATAAAATGCACCATAAACAGAACAAGTAAGAAACTAAAGCAATACCTGGAAAACATAAAAAAATCTGAAGCAAGACCCAAAACAAAACTCAAACCACCTTCAAATCATGACATACACAGCTTTGGGGCTTAGATTTAACATTCATTACAATAACATTTTGAACACTAACTAAGTACAACCCTCCTGTCAGTACTCCTACAAAAACAATACATACATCACCTTGGTTACCAAACCAGTATCTTGATTAGTATTTATAGATAAATATTCAAAACTCATTAAAAGTGAAAGTAAAGTTTTCGTCTTAGAAGTAGGAGTAACTATTTAGGCATAGTTTGACTACATTTTAAATTATGCATCATTCCTCACTATTTCCGAGTTACTTATAGCAACATATGTTTTTGTAATTTTCATGACTTGTGTCTTTATAAAAATTAAATGAGAGAATTTGCAGGATAAAGATCCACAGAACAAAGTTATTTCACTGTAATAACAACTGTCCACTGTGATGCAGTTGCTAACTGCTACGAATCATTTCCACCAATCTGGCAACTTTCTTCCAAACACCACACACTGGGGTACGTATTCCATCCATGAAAACAAAAGCAAGGCAAAGAAGTGGGTGCTCTATAAAAATAATCAATTTCAAAGAACAAAGACTGGTAGAGAAAAATAAACTCTTTCATAATTAATGAAAATAATAATTAATTAATTAATAATTAATGTAAATAATAAGCTGACCGGTGCTGCTAGCCTGCATATGTGGATGAGGCCTCTGAGGAAATGGTGGCTGGAATTAAAGTTTACGATTGGTCTTTCTGTTTTTGTGCTAACTCAACAGCTTAAGAGATACTTGAATTGCTAATGGTTGTTTTAAGTAGATACAAATTCATATTTTTAGGTAAAATCTTGGGTCTGACCAACTCCTTGACTTTTTACCGCTTACAAAAAAGACAAATTGAAGGTAATTTTGAAATAAATCTTGATTGAGGAAATTCAACAGTAATGATGTAGAAACTGAAGGAGCGCTCTGCATCAACTGTAATAAGAGAATTATGTTTTAAAACGACCATTGTCAAGCTAAAGCCTGCATGTCTGTTAAGCAAGGTGGCTACCAGAGCACATAGGCAACCAATTAACCAGCTTATATCAGCGTATTATACTTTACTTCTGTAAAGAGCTGAACAAAAATTAAATTTTTGTACATTGAACTAAATTTACCAGGTGTTTATTCTATGTTTTCGCTTTCGTCTGTTTATCAAAACAACAGTAAAATAATGCTGTAGATCACTCTGAAAATCAGTATGTAACATTTATTCACCAATTAGAATAGCTGCTGGTTTTCTTTTACAAATTTTGTTGTGATTTTTAGATAAATACTATGTTACTATAAAACTGTGGTATTTTTATTCAAGGTTATCATAACTTGAAAATCACTATTAGCTGCATTAATACTAGTGTTGTCCTATGGACAGAGTTCTCAAGTTTCACAAAGTAAAAACCATTTGCACCACCTTAAACGTTTTCACAATATGTTGGGTAATTCTGGAGTATTGGGCCAAATCATATTAGCTAACTTTAACTGCTGGAGGCATTTCTTAGAATGGACTCAGGAGTGTTATAAATCATACCTAAAAATCAACCTATACAAGTCCTTTGAGTGCATTTATCAGTTTCTTGTTCGAAGTGCTGTGGCCCTACATCCCACCAAAAAAATGAGATGCAAAGTGGGTTCAAGACTTAGTGGTTTCTTCAAGTTTGGAAAGGACAACCTTTGAACAGAGAAAAAATATCCACAAAATCTCCCAGCTCTAAGGGTGTGGTGTTGGTTTCCTCTCAGCATTTGAGCTAATATTCTCCATGCGATCATATGAAGAGCTCGAGGAGGCTGAGAACAGATGAAGTGTTGTAATATGTGACTAAAAGATTAACTAATACAGCCTTGCCCCAGTGCAGTGTGACTGCTGAATGGAATTGTGTGACTTCAGTTACAAAATGCTGGCACTGGTGCAGCTGCAGCTGCTTAGGTCTGCCCAGACAACTTGTGGCTGTCTGTCTTTTGCAGTTTTCTTCCTCCATGGGGTTTACCAGAAAAGATTATTGTTTCTTTTGTTTTTGTTTTTTGTAGTGCCTTGCATTCATATCCTTAAACTTTTTAATGCATTTTGTTAAGTTACACCCACACAAATCAATGCATAAAATTGGATGTGATATTCACAATTTGTAAATGGAAAGATAATAATGTATAAGGTTTTAATTTTCCGACAAACCCTCCTCTCCAGAATCCCCAAATAGACCTTACCAGGGAGGCTTAAGAGTGTGACTCCCCTATAGTTGAAACACACTCTACGGTCCCCCTTTTTGAATAGGGGGACCACCACCCAATCCAGTGGGACTGCCCCCAATGTCCACACGATGCTGCAGAGTCGCGTTAGCCAACACAACCCTACAACATCCAGAGCCTACTCCGGGCGAATCTCATCCACCCCCGAGGCCTTACCGCCAAGGAGCTTTTTAATCACCTCAGTGACCTCAACACCAGAGATTGGAGAGCCCGCCCCAAGGTCCCCAGGCTCCGCTTCCTCAGTGGAAGACGTGCCGGTGGGATTGAGGACGTGTTGAGGGGATCCGTTTTGGTGGCCTTAGGTTTGCGTCTCTGCTTTATGCGGGTGATGTGGTCCTATTGGCTTCATCAGCTCGTGATCTATAGCTTTCACTGGGGCAGTTCGCAGTCGAGTCCTTCTCATCTATGGTCATGAGCTTTGGGCCATGACCGAAAGAATGAGATCACAGGTACAAGAGGCCGAAATAAGTTTCCTCCGCGGGGTGTCTGGGATCTCCCTTAGAGATAGGGTGAGAAGCTCGGAGGGGGACTCAGAGTAGAGTGGCTGCTTCTTCACGTCGAGAGTAGCCAGTTGAGGTGGCTCGGGTATCTGGTTAGGATGCCTCCTGAACGGGCACGTCCCACCGGGAGGAGGCCCAGAGGAAGACCCAGAACACGCTGGAGGGACTATGTTTCTCGCCTGGCCACAGAACGCCTTGGGATTTCCTGGGAAGAGGGAAGTCTGGGTCTCTCTGCTTAGGACGCTGGCCCCGCGGCCCGACCCCGGATATGCGGAAGACAATGGATGGATGGATGGATGGATGGTTTTAATTTTGTCTTTTAAAGAAATCTGAAAAATGTGGCATGTATTCAGTCTCGGTGGGTCAGTACTTTGCAGGACCACATTTTGCTCCAATTACAAGTGGAGGTCTTTTAGGGTAAAATTTCTACTAATATTGTACATTCTTTGTAAAATAGCACAATCTCAGTCAGATTAGAAACAGAGCATCTGTAAATATCACTTTTAGAATATTTGGGACAGGATCTCATTTGAAATTAAATCTGAACTATGCCTGTGTCTTTCTAACACATTAATTTATTTTGATATAAACTATTCGTTTATAGCTCTGGCTGCATGTTTATTGTCCTCCTGGAAGGTGAACATTTGCCTGAGTCTTGCCCCCTCTAACATATTTCTTCCAGGATTGGGCTGTATTTTGCAGAGTTTTTTTTTTCTGATGCACATAGTGTTTTGCAGGCTGGTAAAAAAAACATCATTTTATCTAGGGGTATCAGAGTAAAAGCTGCTGAATGCAAATGCATGCCACACTTTAGATCTGTAAAATAAACTTGATTTTTTTTTTCCAATAATATATATGTTTTTGGTAGTAATACACTTTTGCAAGGTAAAATATATATTTTAACAATTATTCTGCAGTAATCTGAGACATTTCTCTGTACAATTTATTAAAGTATGTTTTTATGCATTTTAGTAAGTTTTGTTTGTTTTGCCAAGTTTCAACCCTTTCGTACTTGCTTGATCCACAATCAGCTTTTTTAAAAGCACTTATCTCTTTCTTTGGGTCTCTCTTTACAGTCTCACCATGGTCTCTTTCTGAACTCTTTTTCCTTTCAATTTGTCCTTTCAGCAGTGCTGGAGAACTTCTCTTTCTCCTCTCTCTCTGCTGTGCTGTAAGTGTATATTGACAGAGGAGGCCATCAGAAACCCAAAAAGAAAAGCAGGGATAAAATAAAGGCTTTGATTTCATGGATCAATGCCTGGCAATTGATCACTCTTGCTTTTTATTGGAGAGACAGGCAAGAAGATTATGTGTCTGCTGTGATGAGGAAGTACAAGAAGCGCGAAACATAAAAGGCTCTTTGAAGTCAAAGGGTGTCTGTTGAAAAAGAATGGAAAATTGTATTTGACAACCCCCCCGACACACGCACAGACACACACGTCCTGTATATATTTAGGCACTACCAGAATTTTGAGGAGAGCTTTGACAGCAAGTGTTTCCCTGGTGAGATATTGAAGGCTGGGAGGTAAGGTGTTTCCATTTCTGACCCAGGGGCCCATCTGGAAGTGTTTAGAGGAGATACGCACCAGTATAGGAGACAGTGCATAATGAAAGCTTGCCGTCATCAGTGACATTGCTGGAAATCTAGGGGTGGTGGATGAAATTACGTCCATGTGCACAGCAAGAAATTAAAATGAGAAATAGGATAATGTAATCCAGACTGTGAGTGGTGCCTTATTGTACATCTGTAAGCACCAAACCCTGCTCTGTGCACCAACCAACCCTCGAGACCATTTTCCATTGTGTGATCAGGCTGTCTAATGCAATACTCCTTGTTGCTTTCACACACTCCTGCACACTCACATAATTCTGAGGAGGCGCAAGTGACGAAACCATCCATCTTCCCCTGCTGACTCTCTACCCCTGAATGTTAACATCTGGTTCTGGGGATGCTTTTTGGTGCATTTAAAACTGTTGAGCCTCTGTGTTGGTTTTTTATTTTTATTTTATTTTTTACTTTTTTTAACTCTGCGGTTGCCCCCTCAGCAAGAAACAGGCTTAGAGCTCATGGGAAATATGCACTCTGGCAGTCGGTATTCTGAAGGAGGCATGGGGAGGAAATGAAGAAGAGATTTCTGATTATCTCAGTGCAACATGATTGCTGAGCTTAATTTATTTTTGATTATACATGTGGCTTCTGAGTAGTTTGTGGTATCATTTGTGGGAAGAGGGGAGAATTTTGTTGGTGGTTGATGATTTTTCATTTCGTAATAAAAGAGGAACTAGCAGGCTGTGGTGTAACATAGTTTCAGATACTCTACGGTTGATCTCTTGCTGGATTTACAATGAAATTACCTGTTAACTTTTGATTTATTTGAACATCTCTGAGGGAGGGAGGGAGGGAGGGAGGGAAAAAGTCACCTCATAAATAATTTTTCTTTGATAAAAATATTTATTTAGTGAGATGATCCAGAACATATAATGGCGCAAGGTGACAAAAATCTAAAGTGCAGTATTATGGAAAATCCGTCTTTCATCTCCAGCCTTAATTTTGACCCACAGCAAGGCAGGAAAAAGTCAGGTATACATTGAATTCAGCCTCCCTCATTTAATACTCTGTAGAAAAAGCTTTCGCTGCAATTGCAGCAACAAGTCTTTAAGATATATCTCTACCAGCTTGCCAGATTTGATTGAGAGTGTCTGTAAACATCAGGTTTTTTCACAGTTCTCAATTGTTTTTAGGTCTGGACCTTAACTGAACCATTCCAAATACATACATTGCCCTATATTTTGCTCTATCCACCCACCTTTGCCCTCAGACAAACCTCCCAGTCCCATCATCCCCACAGTATGATCATACCACAGCCCTAGGTCTTGACAATGGAAATAGCATGGATATGTCTTGATAAATTTTTTATGTTGTCTTACTCCTATTTTTTCATCACTGATTGGACATTGTTTTGCAGGATGTCCATATACTGTTACTGTTACCTGCTTTAAAATTTTTCACAACTTTCTACCTGACGTGTCCACTGTGTGCCTTGGTCTTCATGATGCTCTTTCCTCACTGTTTTCTAATTGACCTCTGAAGGTCAGTGTCACTTTTTAGATTTTATTTGTAAAAACAATAAAAATTTGAAGACCATTTATCATTTACCTTCCACTTCACAATCATACACTATTTGTGTTGCTCTAACAAATAATTTTTTGTTGTTGCAACACGACAAGTTGTAAAAAAAGTTCCAGCGGTGTGAATACTTTTGCAAGGCACTGGAACGTGACTTTTTATTACAATAATTTTCTAATGTTTTGCCAGCTCTCAAATTTATTTGAGCTTGACTGCAATGAATTATCGTTCATTTTTTAACACCCCAAACTGCACGTGTGGGTCTGTTTGTACTGCACAAGTTCCAGACAAAGCAAAGACACACTTAGTGAAAATAAAAACTGACTTAAATCTAATCTGAAGCCAGATGGTTGGTTACACAGGACCACCTGGGAACTACTTGGAAAAGGCCCTCTATGTTCAACAAGTATAGTGTATCACTGCAAGGCTTCATTCATTTAGGTCAGCATGTTGGAGAGTGTTGCTAAATTTGAAATTCTTGCCAAGACCAGGTGGATGGAAAGCTTTCATCTTTAACCATGCATACTTTAAAACAATCTTTTATTTCTAATTTAAGGATGCTACAGTCTTTAGTAGCACCTGTTATTCACTGTTATTACACATAATTACCACTAAAAGCTGTAAAATAGCTTTCCACAGTCATGAATACATCATGTGGCTCAATTAATTCTTCTGTGATTGCAAATTTTTCACAAATCTTATACAGATATTTGTTCAGATCATCTACTATCTCCTGTTTAGGTATAAATGTATGTAAATGAAGAAATGGGAGGTGGATCAGTGGGGCTAAGATTTTTTTTTAGGTATTGCTTTAGCAATTTAGGAGACATGCAGCACTACTAGGGTTTTTGGTCAAAATGTGAAAAAAGCCTTAAAATTAATGAATATTTTACTGCCGTAGGATACTCTCCCATTGAAAAACTAACACTAGTCACCAACAATGAGTTTTGGAGATGTTTTATCTTCCTCCTTACAGTGTGTGTTGCATTAAAGTTAAACTTCCTCATCCATCCCTGTAGTTCCAGTATGTATTTTTTTCACTAAAAGGTCGCATTTAGCTGAGAAGTCATTTTCCTTAGGCTATTTAAAATCAGCACACTTGTTCTTTAATGACATGTTCTCTTGTCTTTTCCATCTTTAATATTGGAAAAACAGGCATCTGTGTTATTATATATTTTTACCCCAACAAGACAAGAAGTGATATTGCTAATTACCAATAGTAATTAAACATTTCTTGACATTTAGTTCAACTTAAAATAGTAAAGTTCATGTTAAAAATGCTTTAGGTACATTTATTTTAAAGAAATTGTGAATAATGTTAATGATTGTGGTATGAGAGACTATACTTGTTGAAATGGTTGCATTTTAGAATAATACTTTATCATTATATTTTTGTCCTACTCAGTAAATGGAGTAAAATTATATTAGGGTATGTCTAAAAATCTCACAGTCAGATTATTCTACTGCCATAAAAGATGGAATTTATTTTAAGGCTTTTTACAGATGTTCATCAGGGGTGCCAATAAATGTGCCAGCAGATGTTTTGGATCTTTAGGACTGGGTGTTAGTTGTGAATGCTCCAGTAATTCTGGCAGTAATTCTTAGACAGATTTAGATCTTGCACTTTCGAGCTCCAGGTCAACATGTTGAGCTCCTTATCATGCTCCTCGTTCCAAAGCTGTGGGGCATGCTGACCTGTTAGAGGGGCTCAGATGTCAGAAGGTTCGGTTCTCATGAGACAGCTTGCAAGAGTAATTTAACTGATTCTTTTCACTTATTGGCAGCTTAAAAGAGGTCATGGCATTCTTTTTGCCTTCTTCAAATGTAATCAACTTTTTGGTGCCTTTCAAAGCTTTTTGTCTAAAGCATTCCCTATCTACTTAACTTCAAAGACCTCTGTAAGGCTAATTTCAAGTGAATAAGTAACGTGATGTGAACAAACAGGACCTAAAATGGTTATTAGCATGGGTGGGGCTAACAAATAGCAGTGAAAATATAAAGTATGGTAAGGAGCTCAGGTAGTCCCCATAAAGATGTTTACACATGAAAGCATTTAAAAGAAGTGTAAAGACTTTTGATTATAAGTTGAGTTCTGCTTTTGCTTCCTTGTCACAGTTTCAGATCATCAAACTCATTTTAATATCAGACAAAGATAGCCTGAGGAAATACAAAAGGCATTTTTTAAATGATGATTTCATTTATTAAGGGAAAAACCTTTCCAGACCAACCTAACCCAATGTGAAAATACAATTATCATTATCATTTAATCACAAATTAACTTTATTTAACTCAGTTTGTTCAATTTCACTTGTAATATCAAGTCCTGATTACTGTCAGATCTGCAAAATCAAGAAACTACTTAATCATCCTTTTTCTAGCTTATAGTATTCATGGTTTCACAACTACAAGAGATGCCAAAACAACCGGTGAGCAACAAGAACACAAAAAACCCACCTCCCATTTCCCAAAAAGCCTCTTAATTTTAACTATTGGAAAAATATACTGTGCACTGACAAGACAAATGACAAACTACTTGAAAGCTGTGCATCCCATTACAACTGGTGTAAAATCAACATAGAATTTCAGAAAAATAACATTACACCAACAATCAAACACGGTGGTGTTAGTTTGATGGTGGGCAGCTGATTTGCAGCTTCAGGACCTGAATGACTTGTTGCAATTGATTGAATCATGAATTCCATTGTTTCTTTTTTGGCAGGAAACCATGAAGGAGAATGTCCAGCCATCAGTTGTGACTTTTAGCTTGAGCACAATCAGGTTATTCTGATTGGGTAAAGGTATTGGAGTGGTTTAGTCAAAATCTGTACCTTAATCCTACTGATATATTGTGTAATGGACTTAAAAGGGCCTTTTAATCTAGAAAATCCTGTCAATCTGATTTAATTAAACTACTCTGCAAAGTAAAAAAATCATTCTACCTATGGCAAATGCCTTACGGCAGTTGTTGCAGCCAGGGGCAGCACAACTAGTTTTTAATATTAGAGATAAATTACATTTTCACATGGGGCCACTTTATTTTGGATAGCTTTTTTTTTCATATAAATGAAATCATCATTTAAAACCTGCTTTTTGTTCTTAGTCAGGTTATCAGTGTCTGATAATTAACATTGTTTGATCTTAAACATTTAGATGGACATTTGGCACGAGCCTCTATGGTACTAAAGTACAGGATGTTTTAGCTACAAGATTTGCTGGTTATTCTTGGTCTTGTGAGCACTGATGAGCTACTTGCATAAGCTTACTATCAGATGGTTTCTGTGTGTCAGCAGACATTGCTGATTACTACCAACATGTGATTCGATGTAGAAAGTGGCCTTTGTGACTGCCGCTATCCCCTAACTTTTCCCATTGTGAAGCCTTTGTTATATCCTGTGTAAGAAAGATTGGAGTTTTACCAGTGTTTGATATTTGAAACATGTTTAACTCACTAAATGACATTGCTTTGATTTTGCTACATATAATCAATATACCTCTCATGTGCCCTGCAGAAAGCAGCAAACAAAACCATTGTTTGTAACCGAGGAAAAGTCTGTCTGACCCCTAACTATTAGAAACAGCTACCAGTAAAAAGATATTCTGATTATTTGTCCCCAGGACACTCACTGCTTGCACTCATTTTAGAGTACACTCCAATGATGTCTGTCTATTCCTTCAGGAGATCTAGAAGGCAGCCATGTTGCTTAAAACTTTTTTCAGTGCCTGCCTCACTTTGCTTTTGTGAGGGTTAATAATGTATCTCAGAAGTGCAGTGTTTTGTCAAATAAATATAAACTATTACATGAAGATTCATAGAACAGGAGACAGGCGATAGGAGATTTTGAAGGCTAAAAAATAGGGTCTGTATTTTTTTATCTCTACCTTTGAACTGATTTACGTTTCGTTACTTTCTCTTCTCTCAGGAATGACACTGAGACCAGATCGCCCCTCTTCTTTGCCTGATACAACTCAGAGCAGAGCTAGAATCCAACAAATCCACATCCCCATCATCGTTCCTCCACCATCTTCTGGCTCCAACCAGCCTGCACAGGCCAACAGGCACACGATCAGGATCAATAAACCAAACCAGCCCTTGAATCCCCAGAATCCCCGTCTGCCGACGATGCCTCTGGTTCCTGTAAGACCTGTAGTGGAAACAGGAGAGGCAGGACCTCCGGGATACATCCGCCGGCTTAATGTACGCAGAGGAGCTGAGGACTCATTAAGCAAACCCGTCAAAGGGTTTGCTGGAGCACCAGGTGAGCACTGCAGGGGTTTAATTTACTTTTTTTGTGACATCACTGTCTTTTTTTTCTCGTAATGATCACCTGACCATCTTGAGCTGAAAGTTTAGATGCTTTAAACACAATCTATGGGATCCACTAATTGGTAAAATAAATATTGAATGTATTTTACCAATAGCTGAATTTTTAGGACAATATTTAGCTCCGCCTTGCTGCTTGAGTCACTTCAAGCAGTCGCCACTCTGAGGTGAGTAAATCTTTGTTTGTGTAGACAGAAGGTCTACATTTAATACCATGAAGCTGTAACCAAACCTGTATGTATGTGGTTAAGATCATTTTTTTGTTCTCCTTTTTGACAAGAGACACATCTTGGTTATGTATATGTGCATTTAACATCTTGCACATCAAAACATCAGGTTTCAGTTCTGTAGTTCTGCAAAAATAGTAGCAAAATGGCAACCAACTTAATACGCCCTACCAACCACCTTACCCCGCCAAAGAAATAAAATAAAATTAGAAGCTGAATGGCATATTCTGGAGTCATTAATTCAGTTGTTGCAGCTTGACTCCTGTAATGGCATGTGAAAGATGTGAGTTGGGCTATCTTTTTTACTTTCTACATTGTTTTCACACATCAGTAGAAATCTAAACAGCGATATAAATATATTACATTGTTGTAAATTAAGCATGACACTATGTCGCCATTTTTCAAGTTTTGATACTTTTTTGTGACTTCAGCACTAACATTGGTGACCTACCTTAATTATTTAGTACATTAAGTGATAGGAATACATGTGTTGATCCTATATCTGGGATAAAGGAGGTGCCAAAAAAATTAAGCAAGCAGTTTGGATTATAGTATATGGAGTTTTATGCAGGTAAAATTTGCATAGAATAAAAATACCAATCAATATCTAACACAAGTGTGCATGGTTAAAAATACATAGCCAAAAACCACTCATGTCTTTTTTAAATGTGAACTGGAGCCACAGGCTGTAGAAGTCCTGAGTTCAAAGTTATATTTGGATCTGTTTATTTCTTTTGAGCCTGAAATGTGTCATGCATAACAAGGCTTTAGCTGTATAAATGTGCATTAGAGGTTTGGTCATCCCCATTAATTGTTTCTACAGCTTGCCCAGGGCCTTTCAATGGAGGTCAAATCCAGTAGGATGGAAGACAACAACTGAAAACAGAATTAGACAATTCTGGAGTTAATTAAATGCACGACATGGACCAAGCTTAAACAGAATATCAAAAAACCAAGACAAAGGTTTTATTCTCGCATTCATCTTTTTTGGGAGTAAAGAGTAGAGAACAGCCTACATTAGTTATAACTGTACCTTATCGTGTGGGAGATCAAGATGTGTACTGCCAGCGAGCTTTAAAATCTTAACCCAAGAGACGAAACTTATTTTCACGGGTGATATTTGAGTAATGTCTTGTGTTTTTCCTTGTGGTTTTGATTAAATTTGTTTTGGGATTTTTTTTCCTTGTTCACACAGATTTAACCTTCAGCAGAGTACAAATAATAAAACATTCTATTACATATTTTTTTGTGAGATAGGGGTCAGCAGGATTAGAAACTCAGCAAGCTTGAACATTTATTTGTACACATTAAATATATATTTTTTTATTTTATTTAACATTTTACAAAACTGACACCACAATGCCATTCCAATGGTCAAAAGACAGTAACCCCCTAAACCGCTTGTAAATTGATTATAAAAAGACACATCTGAAACAATTAGAGAATCTAAAGATTAGAGTATTTTTAATGTTTTAATAATTCTTTAATGTTTACACGTTTTGTCACAGTACCTACATAAACCTAAAATCTATTTCATTTGGCACTGTTATGAATGGAAGGAAATGAGTTAATTGTTTTCCACATTTCCAACAAATGAAACAAATGTACTTTGTAGAACCTTTTGCTGCAATTACAGCATTGGGGGTATATGCCTTTTATCTTTGCAAGCTTTAGCTCAAGCTCAGTCAGATTGGATTTAGAGTGTCTGTTAACCTAAATGTTCAAGTCTTGCCACAGATTCTTGATTGGATTTTTGTCTGAGCTTTGACTTGGCCATTCTAACACATACATTGATTTTGATCTAAACCATTTTACTGTAGCTGTGGTTAAAGGTTTGGAGTTGTTGTCTTGCCGGAAACCTAACCTCCACCTCAGTCTCAAGTCTGCTGCATCCTAAAAATGTTTCTTTCAGGACTTCCCTGTATCAAGCACTATTCATCTTCACCTGAACTCTTACCAGTTTTCCTTTTCCTGCTGATGAAAGAATCACCATGGCATAATGCTGCCACCACCCTGCTTAATAGTGGGGATGGTGTGTCCGAAGTGTTGCAGAGTGGTAATTTTTCATGACACATAGAACTTTGCATGTGGGCCAAAATCTGCCTAGAGCACATCCCTCCATATTTTCCCGTACAACACGGCTTGTGGCAAACTTTAAATGGGGCTTTTGATAGCTCTGTTTTTTATCAACAGAGCAATTGGTTGAACTTGATTATTTTTATGGAAATCAGAGTAAAGGAGGCAACTGCACTTTTCAGATGCTCTGCTTTGTGTTGGTCAGTGGTATAAAATACCAATGAAATACATTAAAGTTTGTAGTTGTAACATGACAAAATGTAAGATAGGTACTAATACTACTGTGAGGCAATGTGTCCTGAGTGTTTTTTTTTTGTTTAGTTTTTTTTACTTTTTCTACCAGGGCTGCACGGTAGCGCAGTTGGTAGCACTGATGCCTTGCAGCAAGAAGGTTCCTGGGTTTGATTCCCGGCCGGGGGTCTTTCTGCATGGCGTTTGCGTGTTCTCCCCGTCCAAAGACATGCCTGTTAGGTTAACTGGTCACTCTAAATTGCCCTTAGGTGTATGAATGAGTGTGTGCATGGTTGTTTGTGTGTTGCCCTGCGATGGACTGGCGACCTGTCCAGGGTGTACCCTGCCTCTTGCCCGTAGACTGCTGGAGACAGGCACCAGCTCCCCTGCGACCCACTATGGAATAAGCGGTAGAAAATGACTGACTTTTCTACCATCCCTGCTATGATATTTAGACACAAAGCCCAACCTACTTCTAGCAGGACCTCTCTCTGTCTTCAGATGATGATAAAACAAAATGTGTTTGTCATCTGTCTCTTCCAGGCTATCCTCCTCTGCAGCCTACGTCTTTTAAGCCTCAGGCACTGAGCCTAGGAGGTACTGTAGCTGTTACATTGCATGTATCTGCAACTTTTCTTTAACATCAGAGCAAAAAAGAGTGAAAAAGCTGTGAAAAATTTGTAGCCTGGAAGTAGGGGCCGGATGTGTTTTTTCTCAAGAAGGTGTAGGCAGATTGTGAAGTCGTCTGCAGGCACTCGGTACAAAGTTTTAAACTGGCTCAGATGACTGCCAGCTCGCTGTGCAACACAACTTTACATTCATTTTGAAGAGAGAAGAGATTTAAATGAAACATTTATGCAAAAAAGATACCTTCTTTCAAGTTTTCAGCACTTGACTAAATTACTCTTTGTACACAATCTTCTACCTTGTAGCTACAGTAACAGCAAAAGCACCTTTGAACCCATTGAATCAACATACAGCAGAATCACCAGGTATGATATTTCCTCAAAATACTTTGTCATACAAGATGTTGCGCATGTTTTCGAAATTCTATATTGAGCCCCGATATTGGGACTTGTTGTTAAAAGTTCATGTTCAGGTAAATCAAAAAGTAATGTGAAATAGTGAGTTTCACTCTTCCTGATCTAGTTTCAGTGGTCAGCAGTGTCTCTGTAGACCAGTTCTCCTTCTCTGCTGGCCTCACACAGTGCCCGACCTTCACTGATGATCTTGCCATCATCCGCTTTAACAAGGTGCTAGTCAACGATGGAGGACACTACAGTCCCAACACAGGTACAGTCTTATGTTCCCTTTCTCCTCAGGATTCTTATCTATTCTTGTAAAATGCCTTGTCTTCAGTGTTTATGCACAGCATTCATACCCCTTGAACATTTTTCGTGTTACAAAACCACAACGCTTATTGTATTTTAGCAGAATTTTATTTAAAACCCTAATGAAAGTAGTGTGTATTATAAAGTGGAAGGATACATGGTTTTTAAAATGCTTTTCAAATACAACCCAAGGCGTGCATTTTTATTTAGCTCTTCTTCACTCTGATACCCCTAAATAAAATCTAGTAATCTAATCTAATCTAATTAGTAAATGGTGTAAGAATTATGATTATTGTTTAATTAATATTTATCAAGAATTATAATTTAAAATCATAATTTGAAAAAGATTAATTTCTTAACCAAAAATCATTACTTACGAATCAAAATCAGAGATGTCCTCTGGTGTTGTAATTATGGCTCAAAGCCCTTGATAATTATAATTAGTAAATTCTCAGTAATAATTGATAACTATTACTAGATGTCACTGTTTAATCAACCGCTTCACCGAAGCTGGGGGAACTTTCACCTTATTTTGACAGACAAATCACTCTTGCTCAAAATAAACAAAATAAACGCTTTCTCTTTATCTACGTGAATATTTATTAAATCAACAGCTCTGATACACCTCGCTATTCCAATTCAATAATCTTCACCTAATCAAGCATGCAAAAATTCTACACAAAAGGGGTAAAATAACTAACTAAACAAGATAAAACAACATTGAGTGTGTATGAAAGTCAAACCAGCAGTTATGGCAAAGCAAGATAAAATATGGTACTGAGCAAAGCTTTGGGAGCGGCCTCCACCAGGCTGCAGACATAAAACCCCCAAAGTTGGAGCCCAGTGAAACACAAAGGGTCATAAAACTTTTACGCGGCAACCAGTAGAAAAACACTAAGAGTGAAGACAAAGGAATAGTGAGTATTCCACCATGAGGTTCTAGCAGTTCAACTTTAAGTTCACCTGAGTCTGCGCTCAGATGTTCAAACACAGTGAGACACGCACAGCTTCAAAGCGCGGCGGCTTTCAGAGTCCAACAGCAATCAAAGTTTCAGTAATACATTGCATGCACATACAACTCAGAGCACATTGGACTATAAGTGGGGATTCTAAATCGCTCTAAAATCCTACTCTATCCTGCCCAAGCTATTTCTAATAGAAATAAAAACAAAACGGGATTACTTGGTGTCGTATTCTCTGGAAAAGAGGGAGAAAACCTATGTGGGTTTTGCTTGCGTTGCGTGTTAAATCCACGCCTTCGATCGGTAAAGTCAAGTCTACTGGTCCTCTTATCCCAGACAACTTTTCTCATGAGTTTGGCCAGTGGGGAGAATTAATGAAAACCCACGTTTCTTCTCCAGAAGGATGCGTGCCTCCGTTGCGTGGTAACTGGTCTCGGTTTCCAGCCTGGAAAAAGCAAAGGTGGGCATCTCCGGTGTTGTTATATAGTCCACTGTGACATCAGAGCTGCGACGCCCCTTCCTATCAGCTGCAATTCCTTCTGGGAGTTGTGGTAGCAGACCATACTGGGTATATAAAAGCAGACAAATGGTCCAACAATGGTGTCCACTGGCTAACTTAATCTTAAGCATAACTCCAGCTGTTCTTTGAAGGCTTAGACGTTTATTACAGAACATGTTCACAGATGCTCTCCATTCAATCTGACTGAGTTTGAATTATTTTGCAGAGGTTTCAGTCAATAGAATTGCAAACCTGGTAGTGAGATACAGTATTAATTTCAGCAAAAGGTGTTTATACAAAACTACTC
The DNA here is from genome assembly GCA_036173005.1 of Crenichthys baileyi. Classification (NCBI taxonomy): domain Eukaryota; kingdom Metazoa; phylum Chordata; class Actinopteri; order Cyprinodontiformes; family Goodeidae; genus Crenichthys; species Crenichthys baileyi. Next base: position 167,146 of record JAHHUM010001558.1, read on the forward strand.
ACTCAGAGGGGCTGAATACAAATGCTCACCACACGTTTCAGATTTTTATTTAGCAATTTTGAAAACATTCATCAGCAACACTTTGCAATTATGCAATACTTTGTGTTAGTCTTAAATTCCCAATTAAATATAATGAACATTGTGGTTGTGATGTGACAAAATGTGAAAAGCTCAAAGATTAAAAGCACTTTCCGAGACACTGTGAAGTAGAAGGAGTTTCTTGTGATAATTAATTCACATATAACATATCTACATGCAGCCAAGACAGTGCTTTTAACAGTTTAGGGTATTCAAGCTCTTTGTTTTGGTCTTCACCCAGAAGCAGTAGAAATGCATGAAAGGGTAGAAACATCAGAAAAAACAGCAGATTATTACTTAACGTTTGTTGTCCTTGACCTGTGGGTACACGTAGTCAACTTTGGATCCAAGGATTCTTTGAAGTAGTACAGTCTTATACTCGCCTTGCCAGTTTCAAAGACCTTCAGTATTTCAGTATTCAGCAGAGATATTAGCTGCCCTCTTCCTAGTACCTTTCTCTTGGATGGAAGAAAGGTCAAATGAACACAAAGCCAATTGTGTGGAGGCCCGAACAGGTTCGATATGGTGAGGTGTTTTCTTAAAATGCACCAATCAGAATTTTTTGGCAGATTTCTGATCTGCATTTTTTGTAAAGCTTTGCCAATATCAGTTTTAACCAATTGATATTTCTCTTAAAGAACTACAATATGAGACACATAAGACACAAACACATAACAAAATGTTTCATTCCAGCCTTCTTGAACTACAATATGAGACACATAAGACACAAACACATAACAAAATGTTTCATTCCAGCCTTCTTGTCCTTAATGGCCATTAATCATTTGTTATCAACCAATCAGAACTTTACAAAGCCATGACATCAGCATCTGGGCATTTTCCAAAGTGTTTAAAGGCATTGTAATCTTTGCGTAAGCAAACTTCTGAATTGAAGACAGTTAAAAAATGTTCTGTCTTGCCTCTAGCAAACAGAAACAGGAAAAGTTTAGCCTGATTTTAAGTCAGACTGTGAGAAAAAACGGTATGTGTTTTTTTTACAGCACACATAAACTGATGAGCTGTGTTGGTCTTTATACAGGGTCTATGCATAAAGCATAACAGTAGACAGTAGAGTCATCTTAACAGCGTCATCCTAATACTACATTTTTCTTCTCATCCACAGGAATATTTACTGTACCACACAAGGGCCGATACTTGATCTCAGGCCTGCTGACTGCAAAGCACGGGGAGTGCATAGATGCCTTGCTGTCTGTTTCTAACCGCAGTGTCCACAGACTACAGAGCTCAACTGGGGCCTTAGACAGCACTAACTGCACCTGCGGAGGAACCGTGACCTTCAGTCTGATTCTACCACTGAGGAAAGGAGACCGTGTTAGTCTGTTGAGAACCAGAGGCCAGCTGGCCACAACCGACACCGGGGAGATCCTCTCCACCTACAATGCCATCTACTTGTACTCACCGGCAGCCAAAACATAGCCGGAGTGCAGCAGAGAAATAGTAGAAAGGACTTGATTGTTATCAAACGCTTTGACTACACAAAAATAGAGAAACTGTATTTTACACTGACTTGCTGGGATGCTGCAGTTTAGAATGTTGTGTCATTGTGTGAACACTCCCAGTAATATGTTCATTTAAGAAGCTGTTACATTGCAGTTTGCAAGCCACTAATAGAAAGACACCTGAGCACAAGAGGCAGGGTTTGTATCTAATATATTGATTGCATAAATAAACTTTTGTATCTATTGTGAATTGCTGTTTACAAATAAAATACATAAGAACTCATGTTTAGTGTTTGACAATCTCAAAAACACTGTCTGATCAGGCACAGTGCCAATCTCTGATATAGGCCATATGGGCAGTTGCCCAGGGCAGCATTAAAAAGGGAGGCGCATCTGTTCAGTTGTGCCCAAAATATTGCATTTTAATTGTTTGAGAGGGAGGCAGAAAGGGGGAGCCCACTCAGGGTGCCATTCATGTGGGAACTGCCACTGATCAGCAATGAGTGGGAAATACAGTGCCTTGCAAAAGTGTTCATACCCACTGAATTTTTTCACATTTCTTTCTAAGAAACTTGAATGTACTATATGATTTTATGTGACAGACCGATAATTGTGAAGTGGGTGGAAAATGATACATAGATATTCATTGTTTTGCAATTAAAAGTTCAGAAAATTGGTTAGCATTTCTTTTAAAAACGTCTTTTAATCTGAAACCAGTAAATAAAATATGTGGAAACAGTTGCATTAAGAAGACACCTAAAATAGTGGTCAGGGATTTTAACACACATCCTGATAACCAACTAACACATTAGAAGGTCAGAGATAGCGCTATGGAGAAGTGTAAGACAGGGTTAGGTCCCAAGCTTTGCCATTTTGAACAGAGCATTTGAGAAGAGCACTGTTGAATACATCACCCAAAAATGGAAAAAGGGTGACATGTCCGTAGATCTTCCAAGATATGGCCGGCTATCTAAACTCAAAGGCCAGGCAAAAGAGGCAGTAAAACGCCCCATGGAAAGACTGTAGGAGCTGCACAGACCCACAGCTCAGTTGGGACGATCTGTCGACGAGGCAACCATTAACAGTGCACTCACAAAAATGACTTTTATGGAAGAGGGGCAAGAATCCTGGTAAATTACAACAGCAAATGTGGAAAAATGTGCTCTGGTCCGAAACAAAACTATTTTGCCCAACATGTGGCAGAAAACGGACGATTCACATCACCCAGAACGCGCCATTACCACTGTAAAACGTGGTGGTTGCATTGTGGCAACATCCTTCTGTGGGAATGCTTTTCTTCTGCAGGGACATGAAAGTTGGTCTTGGGAATAGGAATATGGATGGGGTTTAATGCAGGGCAGTACTGGAAGAAAACTTGTCAGAAGCTGCAAAAGATTTGAGACTTGGATGGAGGTTCACAGCATTAAAACAAAAGGGGGTTCTATAAAGTTTTGAATCAGAGGAGGATGAAAACAATTGCACACCACACTTAGATTGTAATTTGTAAAAAATTTTGAAAGCCATGTATCGTTACTTCCACTTTACAATTATGTCCTACTTGTATTGGTCTTGGACATAAATTCCCCAAAATTAATTAATTCTCATGGTTGCAAAGTGAGAATATACTTTTGTTAGGCACTGTTAAATTTCTCAACTTTACACTTTTGAAAAATGAGCTTCCTTTTTTTACCTTTCTGTGAGTACAAGATCCCAAGAAAAGAACTCCGGGTGATTAATGAGAAAATGTATTAAGAAAGCAACATTTAAGAAGGATTGCAACACAAGATTTTCTTTTTTATAATATCACAAACATTGCTGCCTTCAGAAGTTGTACTAAGAAAGACGAGGTTAAAAGGCAAAAATTCTCCTTGGGATTATTACGTAAAGTGGGTGTGGATAAAAAGTAAGGCAAGAACTTTTAGACATCAGTTCAGTATGTCAAGCCTTAACAAATTCTGATTTTAATTCACACAACTACTCTGCGGTTTCTATATAAATCATTGAGATGTTCAAACCCAATGAAATATGAAACATGGGGAGTTGAGCTAAAATATACTTAATGCATTTTCAGTTGAAATGCAGTAACAGGCCAAGTGAAAGTTGCTCCTGCACCCTCAGGTTGTTTTTGAACTTCATCAGCTTGAACAGAAAAGCAATTCAGAGGCAAATTGATTCAGTTAGATATTTAATACAAATAGAATCACAAGCCACATATTGCTAGTTTCATTAGGCCTGTATTTTTCTTCTTACCAGAGATTTGTTTCTTTAAACATACTTTAAAACACATCTCTATACAAATCAAGCACAGCATACATATAAGGTACTTATATTTGTCAGAAACAATCAAATAGCAAGCGTTACATCCAAACAAAACACAAATTATGATATGCAAAAAGGCATCGAGACAGAAAAATGTGATAATCAGCATATATACCAGATGCTTCTTCACAGCAACAAACATTTTATACCATTTATCCTGGAATCATAGAGAATGATGTGTGATTCTTTCACACAAGATGCGTTACTTTCATAGAAAGAATGAAATACCTTTTATTAATTCTAAGATAAACTTATCTAACTTCAAACTTTGCAGAGAAGAAGCTAAGGAATCAAAAAACAAACGTGCATTGTAAACCACAAAACATCAGAGCAACATTACTCAAAGAACTAAGATAAACTAGATGTAGCTATCACTTTTACACTGTGCTTTTTAATGTCCCGGTTAGCCGGCTCCGTTTGTTCCAGCACCTTCAGTTTTCTCAAGCAGATTTTCTGTTATACTCGGGAGAACGATATGATCCTGGTCATTAAATCATGTTCTTCTAAATCACACATAATGCCAAGGAGGAGCTTCCTGGACAAAGTCAAGTATTTCCTGTTTATGTCCAAACCAGAACTAATTTCTCGTCCTCTGCTCACGAGAGGAACACGATCAGTTCTCGTCTTATCTGTCATACAAATAAACATGCTCGAATACACACATACTGAAGCTATAAGGTGGTGGGGATGCTACCCTTTTGTTTTTCTTTTAAGACTTAGGCTTTCATTCTCACTTCTGACTTACAAAACACAAGAAAACCCACCATTAAACATTTCTCTAAATCATCGCATTTAATATAAAACTGATAGAGCTTAATGGTAAATCTAGAACTCTTCATTTTGTAGTAACTGCATACTTTAGTCAACATCCTATCAAGATTGTGAGTGAAGTGCATGTTGGTTAGAAGCAAGGTTTTAAGTCTGCAGCTTAGACAAAGTGCAATGGGCAAGTCTCGGCAAAGCCACTGAGGGAGAATATAGAAGGGGTGCAGGATACTGCCACCCTAACAGCAGCACTCAAGTGATTTAGGTATGCACATGTGTACACACACAAACATGCGCGCGCACACACACACACACACCCCTATAATCTTTCAGGGAAGAAGCTTTCAAAAGGAAATCCTTAATTTTTAAGCTGCTTTCAGATCGGCCTATCTTCGCTGTCGCAACTTGAGCATCATCCCTTATATTTACATGTTTTAATACTAAAGTTGCGGACTTTGAGGTTTGCCTTACATGTTGAGAGCGTCACCATAACATGAAACGAAATAACATAAACCGCTTGGTGTGGGAAACATGACTGAAGAGAGATCGGACAACGCCAAGAAGCTCTGGTTAAGCGCGTAAGAATCAGTGGCCAACCAAACAAAATACCATTTTAAGTATTTCCTCATTACATTGGAGATAAATTACTTTTTCTTGACAAGCAATGGAATTACAACAGAAATCAATAACTTAATATATTAATTTTAAATAACGACTACGTGTTAACAGAACACAACTGATTTGCAAAGCTTGTACAACAGAACAAACATCCTACAACCGCTGGACAATATACCATAAAGCTGCTTCGTTTCGTCACAACTAAGTGTGGATCCATACATTCAGTTTTTTTTTTCATCTTCATTACAAACAATACCAAACATAACTCACTCTGCACGTAGTTCATGACCTTTAAAAGAAACCAATAAAATGTGCGATGTTAGTAAAGAGTGTAAAAGAACTGAACTTCAAGCAGCTCTGCTACAGTGGGCCCCTGCAAACGAATGAGCGAGAGCATCACGGTTGGTGCAAACTGATATCCGTCAGCTATTACAATCTTTTTTTCATTTTTTGTCAGGCCAAACACAGAGGTCACACTACTCCTGCTTAGAAAAGTAAATCAAGTGCCTTTTTTTGTTACTAAAAGCATTTTGTTTGATAAAAATATGCATTTTAAATTCCTATCCCTGCACAGTGACCTCAACTACAGATTGGTCATTAGGTAATGACTTGGCATTAGTAAGTGATTAGTCTGTTTCTCAGTGGTGAAGCTTTAGCTGATGTTAATCTCCACTCGTTAAAATAAATACAGTTTTCAAGTTATATTTTAGCTTAGTCTTAACCCTGTTTCTCTGGTAGAGTAATTGTAGAGCTGTGTGCCTAAGTGCTATAGGATCCAGTCCACATGTGCTGCACTCTAGAGTACAGTCCTGTCTCACGTAGATGGACGGCTGGGTATTAGAGCAGGTCATCAGGGTTGATTTCTGGTAGAGGTTGTCTCCAATAACAGAAGGAGCTGAATTCAGGCATCACAAAGGCTTCGGTCTGCTCTTTACTCAGCAGAGGGAACACGTGCTCCACCAGCTCGCTAAGTCTCCCATAGCTGTGAAGGGAAAGATTGTGTTAAGAGGTTTTAAGGTTTTATACATATAGAAAAGCAGCTTACAAGAAGTGAGATGAAACATTCATGCAACAGTAAAAGACCCAACACACATTTAGGTACTGACTGATTACTGGCATCGAGGTATAACAAGGTTTTTAAAAGTTGTGTTTATGATTAGAGGATGTCCTGATCTGATCCCAGCATGGCAGTTTTTAATGATTGGTATTATAGTCCTGACAAATCTCAGACAGAGAGTAAGATGCTATCAAGATTATAGTGAAGTCAAGCAGAATGAGAGATGAAGATCATGTCAAAAATATAGCTTCTCTGAGACACCCTAAAGCAAGAGTGGGCACTTTATTTTTTAAATGCCCCATATGAGTAACTGTGATTGTTGTTGGGTTGAATAATCAGCTAAATTCAATTATTCCAAAAATAGATTTGATTATTATATTTGAATATGATTTTGCTGGTAACTTGCTGGCCGTTGTCATTACACCTGAATAATAACATGTGGAAAACAATAGTTGTCAACAGTTTCCTTTAACTGCATGTTTAGTCTGATTAGTCTTATTTTATGCTTTAATCCATGAATAGAGCAGTCTGGTCTTCACTAAGAGAACCACTGTATCAAAGATAAATACTTAAAAGTAACGATGCTTTATGGTAATAGATTATGCAGCCCTTAATTAGAAGTACATGTACCATGACAAACTCCACACTCTGCGTCAGTCTTTCAATTTAGGATGAGCCGACACTGCCACACACACTCAGGGTGCTGATCTACGGCCCAAACAGAGTAACGGCAGCAGCCACCTTCAAAGAAAAGCCGCTTTTTAAGTGTACTTGGATTTGTGTGCAGAATCAACACCTCATGAATATTTACATTTATATTTTCTATTGCCCACCCTGGGTTATTCCGAGACATTTAATGTGGCTGGGGAAGACCCTAAAATGCCAAGCTTTGCCCTAAATAAAGTCTCAGAGTAGTGGTCACTCCTAAACCTACTTGATTTGAATCAAGGTTGTTCTGTTTGGTAAACAGCTAGTTCATAGGTTCCATAACCTTAAATAAGACCAAAATCAACAGCTTTGGTCTGTAGTTTCCAGCTAGAGCTCACAGTAGGTGCAACAAAATAAGCGTTAACATGAGAATCATTAGAAAGTTGCAGGATAATTGAGACAATGACTAGCAGGGACTACTTAAGGAGGAAAAAAGAAAGTTTAAAGCTTTAACCTTGAAAACAAATAACTGAAGAAACATCCCTGTGAAACAGTAGTAACAGTGAAACAGACGTATCAATGACATCTTACATCTTTTAGCATTTACTTACGAGGACTTGTTGCCCTTGGTCTGCTCCTGGATCAGCTCTCCTTTGGGGTTAACTGTGAATATCCTACACAGTGGGACTCCAACCTCTTTATAGGCAAAAACATCCTGAATAGAGAACATGATAAGAGGATTACTGCAGATGCTGAAAATTAGAACTGAAACAAATCCAAATGAAGAATTAAGTGTTTTGGGTGTGTATCTTCTGTAGTGGGAAATACACATCAGGGTTTCTTCTCCTCTCTTTAAAACAAAAGGGTGAAAACAATTATAACTTCATTAAAGAAAATGTTTTAAAGCTTTGGAAAGCCGCCTGAGAGCCCTTGGCTGTGGAAACCTTGAAAATAACCCTCAGGTAATAATGCACACTGGTGATAGTACATAAATATCATTAACTGCAAATGTCCTGTTTTTGTTGCTCCAAAAATATTTAATGGAAATATTTCAGCTGTTTAGATGAGCTAATTTAAATTTGGTTTTCTTTGCTGAGCAACAGAGAGAGTTATGGTTGCTTCATGGGGTGTAGGTGTTTATACAGCTGAAGACAGGATAGGAGGATATGTTGCTCTACCCATGCTTCACTCCATTCCACAAATGAGGCCACAGAGGCTCAGACTTACAAGGTGACCTCAACTCGGGTTCAGCCCAGTACTGATTTTACTTGTTTGTGTCTGCTAACTGATAGCCAAAGAGTGGTGTTGACATTGCAATACACCCCTGAGTGCATCCACTTGTAACAAAAAAAGCAGTTAATGTAGAAAAACAAGCACTTTTACGTGTGGCAGTCTGAGATTTTCAAACATGCGTTAACTCACATTAGCTCGATTCCCAAAGGCGGCGTAGAAAGGCTGCTTGTTATTCTGAAACAGGTTCTTGATGTCTGTAAGGCATTCAATCTTGAAGATCTCTGGTTTTTTCTCGATGACCTCCCTGAAATAAACAGTTTCATGAGCCTCTGGGTCCTCGCCATAAATGTTGTCAAAGATAGATGGTTTTAAAGCAAACATATGTTTAGTTCAGCCTGTCTAGTAAAACTGCATATAATTCCTTTTTTTTTGGTAAATCAGTTTTTTTCTGAACACATAAAAGCCCAACCCAAATATCAGAAATGATCAGACAACCTTAAGAAATCAAAAGGTCTTTTAGAAGCAAATAAATGAAGACACTCATTTTGAAAAAGCAACATTTGCAAATTGATGACGTCCATTTGAAATGAATCTGGAGAACATTACCATAGCGATAAAAAAAAAAAAAAAACATCCCCAATGCTCCGATGCACGATTCAAAATACAAGTAAGCGGAGTTGAAATGAAATATTACCACAGATCTTCTGTGTACTTTCACAGCAAGGCTTCTTTTAAAATTCAGATCACATCTGATAATAAACCAATACAGTTTGAATATATAAAAACAGAAGATATGAGGTGGACACAATGATGTGCCAAAGCCAACAAGCCTCTGACAGTAGATGAAGGGTATATTGGTTCAACGGTCAACATTTGTCATGAGTTATGAGGACAATTGTTGCAAGCTATCCAATACAAACAACTGATTATTCTAAACCCCAAATATTTTTTATTACACTTTCTGTTTGCATCTATTAGCAAATAGATTTAAATGAAATATTTGCCTTTTATACCTGGAGTTATTTTTGTTATAGTATTTCTAAAAAAGATTAAATCTGGGTTTTCAATCGAATTAGTTGAATTGAGATGAATATAGCAAGTTGTGAATAGTAACACAGGTAAAGATCTAACTGGCAATTGCTAAAAAGACATTTCCCAACCAGGTCAGGATATTTAAAGAGCAACAACAACAACAAAAAAATTACAAATACTGGATGTAAATGCGCTAGTCTAACAAAACAAACAACATACATTAAGAAAACAGTTTTAGGTTAGGGAAGATTAATGAGAACAATAAATGTATAAATAAAAATATCGCTAAATAAATGTGAAAATAACCATCTATGGAGGGTGTTAATTATACCATGAAAATTGGAGAAGGGTGTCTTTTTTTTCCAGAATGTAAAAGTAGACTTTAACAAAACAGGGACATACTGTAGCTAACCTACAACTAAATGTATAACTAATCCTTCAGAAGATTTCTGGAGCCAAACTCCAGAATCATTTCTAAATGTCAGAAAATTAGACAACATGAGAGCACCAAGCAGGTTCAGGATTGGTATGGTTAACTTCAGCAGTCTTAAATCCTAATACAAGGTTCTTTCATGCTTATTTTCTTGCTATACTTGATGTAAATGTATGGATACAAGTAAAACAGAATACAGGAATGTTTTATAACCACAGAAAATTAATTCTATGTCTTTTAGCCAGGTCCAAACCTTAAACAGGAGCCCCTGCCTATCCCTGTTATGCGCTCCCTGCCTCAATTCACTACTCATTTAGTCTATTTAGTAAGAGGAAAATGTTGTGGTAATGAAAACTTCATGTATTTGATAACCAAGATGAGAATGGTGGACATTAGCACACTTTTCAGTACCTGTGGAATGCAGAGAAGAGGCTGCTGGGAGACAGCATGAGAGGTCCTCGTGGAAGGATGGTGCCTCCGTCATTGACCCACTGCAGGTAACCTCTTGTCATGTCGGCCATGCCGATAGCCCGAGCTGAGCAGTACAAGAATTTATAGCCATTCCTGCGTCGAGAGAGGAGCGATCATAAAGGCTGCTTGAACAACCATCATCATCATCATGACCAACAGCTTCTACATATATCATAATGTTCTGAAAGCTCCAAGCATTTTAATTCCACTCAAGTGTGTATTTACAGTAACTATCCTAGTCACTAAAGTTTCTTCTGTGTGGCTAAACTTTTCTAATATTTGCATGAATAAAGCAGCAAATATAATACTACAAATTTAATCACTTCTTGGAAATTCAGTTAATTCTTGCTAAAAGCTAAAAGAAACATTAAGTCGTGATTCTAATTGAGCACACTGAGTCATCCACTTCGCAGCAACCCACGCAAACACTAAGAGGAAATATCAACTCCGCGGAAAGCCGACTGGGAATCAAAGACGGGCACTCCTCACCACTGACCAAACATTCATTCTGTCCCTGTAATTAATCCTTGTTGTTGTGCACTTACTCGGCCACAGAGTGGTACAGCTTGGCAATGCCCTGGTGGGTCCAGTCTTTCCCCAACTGAGGGAGAATCTGTCCAAACACATCTGATCTAAAAACAAACAAACATTACTTTGAAAATAATATCCATCTGTGAGGCATTGCACTCAAAATGTAAAATGCAACCGATGTTAACTCACAGAGTAAATAAGCAAATAGGAAAGAAATAGCAGATTTTGTTGTACAGACTGTTCTGAAGAGGTTAAATAAACCACGCCCCACTACATTAAAATTTCATCATACACACGGAACATTATGGGATTTTCTCTGCTAATGAGAATCACTGGCCCCATAGGAAGAACAGTGTCACCCTCAGCTTATGGCTGTGTGCACTGACAGAACAAGATGTAAATGGGCTCATTATAGTTCCTGTACTCTTCAACTTGTTCTTGAAAGAGCACCACGTCACATGCTGCCCTTGGGGTTTGCAGAGATAATAAGCTCTAGTGGATCTGGACTTTTCTGTGACTTTAAACGTCACAGATTCAGGCAGAAAATAGGCTGCAGACATCCGTTTTGGTTCAAAAGAGTTGCTATCGGTGAGATTATTTACTCAAGCAGACCTGCATACATTTCTGAATATCTCTATCAGAAGAAAAACGTTTAAAATAGAAAGTTCCACTGGAAATTTTGATAGAAATCAAAGCAGAGTAAACACATTTTTATCAGTAGAACTCTGTATTTCTAATGTAATGTGAATTTTGTTGTCATATAATGCAGTCTTGAAACAGGACCAGAGCACAAACATTTATAAATGTCCAAAGATTTTGCTCAGTTTTTTTTTTTTTTTTGGTCCCACCAGCCATGCGGTAAAATCTCAAGATGATCATGTGATAACATTTGGGAGCACTGCAGCAAACCTTCCACAGCATTTACAGATATTTACGTATAGTCTTATTGTCTGCCCTGCAGTCTAACCTGGTAATCTAAACCGACAACCAGAAATAACACCAACAATTGAAAGTTATAACATTTAGTGACAACACAAAGGGCTGTGCTACAGATGGTGCCTTGCTAAAAGAAGTGCTGTTTCCACTTCTGCATAATGAATGTTTACAGAATAAGATCCAAGACTGACAATCTGGGCCTTTACTGATATTAAAATAGATCATTTTGCAGCGAAAGTCAAAGAGGCACCAGCAAGAAGGGCATAAATAGCAGTTTCTAAAAATATCCAGAACAGTAAGCCAGTAAATTTGCAAGCATTTATACAAAAGAAACCCAAAAAAAGAGTTCCACAAATAATTCTCCATATGTGGTGCACTGTTGACAATGAGTACATGAAAAAAATGCATGCTGAGCATTCTTTAATAGATTTGGACTTTACTTTTATGTCTTAGACTTTTCTTTGAAAGCACCTACTTTGTGATGGTACCGTCGATGTCAGAGATGATGACTTTGTCATCCCAGTTCCACAGGTAGATGGTCCCCTCACAGCGGCATGTACCCTGGTACTGGGTGGTAATGCTAAATGTCACATCATTTGGCCCCTCCTTTAGTTTCAGACTAGCCTGAAAAAAAAAAAAAAAAACAGAATGAGAAATGTAAGGCCATCTGAAGGAAGAATTTATTTCATTCACAAGAATAAACCCAAACATCAGCACTGCTCTAATGAACAATTTGTTTTGCCATAGTGCAGATAACTGTAAAGGTCTTTAGGGCCCCCTGCTGGCTCCAAGTGCAACAACAAACAAATGTATTTAATATTCAGCCAGCAGAGGGCGCTCTGAAGCACAGAATAGATGCTTTGAGAGTGCAAAGCTTTGTAAACGCTGCATTCCAGAGGGCATTACAACACATTTCGAAATTAAACGGTGCAAAACAATTAAACATGTAATGAAACAACATAACTCTATTTTAAACTTAAATAGTGTAAACGTATTAAAGATAGAACACTATGCAACAGTGCACCTACTATCTGATCAGAGGAAAGGCGGAGTGACTTCCTGTAAGTGTGTGGGGTCGGATGGTGTCCATCTCCTGGCTGCAACCTCTCTTGGCAGGACGCAGCACTAACTTCCTTGGACTCCTCATCACTGGATGTGTCTCCTGCTTTGGGCCTACAAGGTGAAGCAGTTTTGTATTTATTCTTTGTCACGTAGAATAGTAGTACAAAAAAAAACTACAGTAATAAAACTCACATACATTAGACATATACAATAAATCAAGCCACTTTTTATAGGTCCATCCCAAGAAGTAAAACATCATAAATGAATGAACTTATTTTAGTAACTCAATTCAAAGAATGAAACCTATATGCATTTATTACACAAAGTAATGTATTTCAAGAGATAATTTTTTAATCTTGATGATTATGGATTACTGCTAATGAAATCCCTAAATTTAGTTAAAAAAAACATTTAATGCTAAATAATACCAATAAAAACATGAATACATAAAACTGTTAACTTGAGAGTTGTCCAGCAGACTGTCAAGAAGGATAAGCCCAAAAGATCATTGAAAAATAATTTTGATGTTCAGAGTGAAGGTCCACTAACAACAGTCGTAATTGCAGGGTTGAAAGGATTGTGAAGGAAAGCCCATTCAAGACTTGGTGATTCAAGAACCACCGCACACAGACATGGGCTACAACTACCACTGGTTATATGCCACTCCTGGACCAGAGGCAATGGGGTAAGCATCTCACCTGGACCAAGGAGAAAAAGGAATGAACTATTGCTGAGTTTCAAAGCCATTTTTTAAATTGGGTTTAATCTAATTTAAACTATAGCCTTTAAAGTTAAAAGAAAAAAATCCTTGCAATTAAGCCCCTCTGCAATCATTGGAGCTGTATAGACAACGGTGCCGACTACAAACATTTGTTTTAGTTGACAAAAATTTGGGACTTTTTTTTTTAAACCATAAAATTCCTAAAAGTTAGAACAGTTTTCCTCCAAAGTACTGTGTGCAGTGTGTACTTTCCCTGCAGTATATATGTGCACCTCTATATTATGTGTATTCCGTCAGGGTGTCTATTCACTCCACAACAAGCCAGCCTATAAACGTTTGCCAACGTTTTCAAAGGCTGAAGTGGTTTAAAATATGAAAGCACTCCATGTTAAGTGATAATCAGCGGAGGTCTGGACATTTTGTTACGGACTGCAGCAGCCGAGCGCAGGAGGACCAGAGAGATCAAGCGAGGCTGGTGATGAGCCAGAGAAAAATAAATTCAGTTCGGGTTTTTTTAAGCTGTTGAACGCTCTCTGCAGTTAGACAGGTGTTTCGTCTGCTACATTTTTGGCCCACGTTTGACTGATAAGCTGCTTGGATGTGCTGACTTAATGCTGAATCCCAAATTAATTTTACTTCATCCAGTTTTTATTCAATGTAATTGTGTAGATGATGTGAATGACTGACACCAAGTTTTCTCAACTAAAATTCCTAAAAAATACATACACCTAATAAATAGTCTAAAGTTAGTCTTTTGTATTATATTTTAACAAAAAGATATAATTATGATTTTTTCCCTTTGGGGCTGCACTCCGACTGAACTTTACAAACGTTTATTTTTAAATACATAAATAACACAAGCTTGATTTTGTTCGTTTTTGTCATAATGGAGGTGGCATTTTAAACATAATTCACATTTATTTTAAAGTGCATTTTATTTAGCGTGATGCAAAAAAATGAAGACTTTTTATGCATAAATACATAAAATAGCAATTTAGGAGGAAAAATAATGTGTTCATAAATTCATAAACGAAACATTATTATTGGCAGCCCTAGTTGAGATGGATCACTTCCTCAGTAAAAATCATAAACGAAATAACATAAGTTTCAGTTTTTAAATTGAATAATTGAAATTACTCGACTGAGATGCTCCTGCATTCCCATTTCATGCTATGTCCAGTAATACAGTTTGACGTTCCTCATTTCTAAATAACAAATGTTTAACACATACGGTAAAGCCAAGTTCTCCTGAGAAATGGAGGGTTCTCCCTCCTCCAACTGAGACTCCTCCTTGGCTTCGAGCTTTCTCTCAGACTACAGAAAAAAAAGGAGATGAAAATAAGGATTTTGGGAGCAATTCAAAATATTTCTAATAACATGGCCAGATTGTATTGCAACTTTCATTTTCTTTCATTACTTGAATGTTCATACCTGTTTGACCGTACTATCTGCTCTTTTTCGCCAGAACCACCAGCGACCTGACTTCTTTGGCATCTTCTCCTTCATCCAGGCCTCCTCTGTAGCCTGTAGACAACAAGAGGAAAAACCTGTTTACTGCAGAGTCCATCTTGTCTTTGTATCTATTTAGCAATTAATTTACTAAATAAATAATTTAAAACAATATTATTACCTTTGGTAAATTCTTCTGAAATGCCTGTAGACTTAGAACCAAGGGTGCAGCTAGTGTCCAGTTATAATATCTAAAAAGAAACAAAAACTAATTCATTTGCATGACCTCACACAAAGCAAGGCTTTTATATTATAGAAAATAAAAAAAAAAGGTTTACAAACCTATTTCCTATTTTTACTACCAAGTTGGGGTTGTCTATGATTGCTGGATTTTCAGCAAATTCATGATATGTGATGATATGTTCCATAAACCTTTCTGCAAACACAGATAGTTAAAAAAAACATTAGTGGTAAATTGTAACATTTGACCAGTTTCCAACGCTCATTACTTTCTGTGCCTGTGAGACGCTTTTCCCACAAATGCAGAAACTGAAAGAAAACATCTTCATATTGAAGGAACTGGGCAGTAATTGACATGATATTAGGACTAAAGACGTGATAAAAGATAACTGTGACAAAATAAGCATATTTTGTTGTTAAAATTTTGCATGTCCAAAGTCGCCTGGAAATGACGACAAAGGGGAAGTCCCAGTTCATTGATTGTGTGAGCGTCAATGATAAACTGCTCAGGCAGAAGCCAGGTTGCGTTAAAAACAGCGTTAATATAGTGAAACGGCAGATTGCTGGTGGTGGCAGCAATACTACAACAACAGCCGTTAGTCTGCACTATTTTCCTGAAGTGAAGAGGATCAGAGCTGCCTGGATCAGAGCTGGAAAACTGAGGAGGCACAGATGGACTGGTCCCACCAAGCACAGCCAGTCGTGAACAGAGTACTTCTAGGCAAACTGCTTCAAACAAGAAACCTCTGAATTCTGAAGAGAAATGATGTCAGAGGTCGAGATATCTTACAGACGAAGGAGAATGTTAAAAGCAGAGGCTACAGCCACGTTGTTCAGAGAAGCTGATAGGAAAAGATCACCAAAGAAAGGTTGTTGCTGCTGTTGCTAAACAGATCAAGGCTCAGCAGGTAAGAACACTTCATTGTTGTAAAAGTACATTTAGATATTTTCAGTTATTGTTAATAATTAAATATCCAAAGTTATCAATAATAATAATAATAAATTATTAAAATAAGATAAATTACATGTGAATACAATATACACTGGATTTACACTGCTCTGGTCCGGTCTGCTGCGAAGCCCGGAGGAGCTCCAAAAATCATATGCAAATTGCGCGATAAAAGCCGGCGATAAATGCAGTAGCGAGCTATATATTTCGCTTTACACTAGAGCCACATTCACCCAGACGCACTCACTAACACATTCATACACCGATTCGCAGATCGATAGGCAATTTGAGGTTAAGTGCCTTGCCCAGGGGCACATCGACACTTGGCGGGAGGAAGCTGGAATCGAACCCACAACCCTCAGATTGCAAGACAACCACTCTTCTCACTGAGCCACAGTCACATGTATATGTAAATACAGTACAGACCAAAAGTTTGGACACACCTACTCATTCACAGAGTTGTCTTTATTTTCATGACTATGAATATAGTTCTACTGAATAAACTTTTAGAATTTGTATTATGGCAAGAAAAAAGCAGCTAAGTAAAGAAAGACGAGTAGCCATCATTACTTTAAGAAATGAAGGTCAGTCAGTCCGAACAATTAGGAAAACTTTGAAAGTGTCCCCAAGTCCAGTCCCAAAAACCATCAAGCGCTACAAAGAAACTGGGTCACATGAGGACCGCCCCAGGAAAGGAAGACCAAGAGTCACCTCTGCTGCGGACGATGAGTTCATCCGAGTCACCAGCCTCAGAAATCGCAGGTTAACAGCAGCTCAGATTAGAGAACAGGTCAATGCCACACAGAGTTCTAGCGGCAGACACATCTCTAGAACAACTGTTAAGAGGAGAATCACGCCTTCATGGTAAAATAGCTGCTAGGAAACCACTGCTGAGGACAGGCAACAAGCAGGGCTTGTTTGGGCTAAAGAACACAAGGAATGGACATATGTGTGTATTTATTAATATATTTTTAAAATCCAGATGTTGCGCTTGTTCTGTTTCCTGTTGGTGCGATATGATTTAGGCATATGGACTCCAGCCCTCTGGCATCTGGCAAAAAATAGAGTCTGATCAAATTGGATGGCCCTCCACCGTCGCACCACTTGGGCTCTACCATCTGATAGAAGCTGACTGTCTTCTTCTGACTCTGCTGCTTCTCTCTGATAGTGACTGAAATATATCTAAAGAAATATCACATTCTTTGCTACTGTCTGTGTTGCTAGCCATTGTAGCAGCAGTCAGTTTACGTGCCGGGTTCCCCTTCTACTTCATAAAATAGTGCAAAGGAGTATCTTGGAAGTGCCTTTTTAGTGAAATTTATATACCTCAACAACTGTTCATTTGAGAGGCATTCATTTACTTTTTGAAATATTTCATTAATGTTTTCTTTCCATAAATGTAGTTGGATTTATCATAAAAACATTTCTATTTCACAGGCACTTTAAAGAGTGTATATATAAATCGCAAACATAATAAGTCGTTTTTGAATAAAAAAGGCCTTTGCAAGCACTATTTGAAGGCCTTGTTAATTTGCAAAAACAGCAGGTAAATTTCATTGCTAACCTTTGGAAATTTCCGCATTTTCCGTGAGACCTCCACATAGAGAAAGGGTGACATCAGGGAGGTCACTGGGCGAGTCAGAAAGACATTCTGTCCCGCTGTCAGCAGCTGCACTTCCCACGGACTGTGGAGACTGGGAACCAGAGTGCATCTCTGAGTCGATCCAGTGCTTTGTTGTTGCCTCAGACTCACTGATGGACAAAAGAAAGACAAGAAAGGCAGATAATAAGTAAGGATACATTTGTTTAAAACTAGGTGTTCTTAAATGGGTCAAATTTGATATTAAATGTTTCCCATTTTAAAATGCAGCACATTTTTAATTAAAAGAGGTCAAGATATTAAGTGCTTCTTGCAAACCTCTTAGGAAAATATCTTGCAGCCACATCAGGTTCAAGTACATTTAGGTCATCTAGGTAGATATCCTCTGGACCCTGATGCTGACTCCTCTTTGGGACTCCTGCATTTAAAAACACATAATTACCTTACACTGTCTTAGGAAAGTGTTTACACCTCTAAACCTTTTTTACAGTTTTGCCACATTACAAACACAAACAATTGTTAGTTTTATTGTTAGTTTTGTATGATAAACCCACACAGAGTACCCCCTTTCGCTGCAGTTACAGCTGCAAGTTTCGAGTTTTATTTAATTTCTTTCCAAATAAAAATAAAAACCAAAAGAAGTAGTAAGAAAAATCCAGATATAATAAGAACACATGAAAAAAAAAGTAGCGCCGGATTGTCCTGTATTTAGCTTTTCGGTCTCACTGTCAGATCACCTACTTCCACACGTTTCCTGTGTCTCCCACACGGCTTGCCCTAAACTGCGAATAGAGTTTTTGTGGCTCTCTGTCAACAACAGCCTTCGTCTTTCCACTCTTTCATAATAGGAAGATTTGTAGAGTGCACAAATCGTTGTCAAGTCGACATATTCTCCCGATTTAACTATGGATTTCTGTAGACTTGTAGTGGGTCTCTTGACTGCTTTTGCAGCACTAGTGGCCTTTATTTGTCATTTTCATCAGTTTTAAACTTCACAACAACTTTATGTCTGACCTGTCTGCTGTGTTCCTTAAGTCTTCATGAGGCTAATGTTCTCTAACAATCATCTGACGTCTCAACAGAACTGCTGAATTTATGCTAATTATATTACACACAGACAGGGTTCGTTTACTAATTAGGAGCCTTTTAAATGCAATTTGACCTGGATTTTGTTTTAGACTAGGAATAATATTTTTCTACTGTTTTGTTCCAGAGTTATGCACTGCTTGGTTTTAGTTTATCATAAAGAACTCCATTAATATGCGCATTAGCTTATGGTTGTAACATGACAATATGCTGATAATGTTTAAGGGGTAAGACTACTTTTGCAAGGAACTGCATACATACATTTTGGTTTACTGGAAACCAGATTATGTGAAATCTAATGTACCTTTCTTCTTGGAGGGTGATTCAGTATGCTGAGTGTTTGAGGGGGTGGAGGTGGTCACATCGGATGGAAGGACATCAGGAGGTTCAGTGGGGGTTAAAGGACTCACAGAGGTCACGGTGCTGATGGTTGATAGCATACTATCAGGTGTTACAGAGGTGACAGGCGTACGTGGCTCAGGCTTTACTATGGTACACGTTAAGGGGGCTCCATCCTCCTTTTCAGTCTCTGTTTCATTCTCCATGGCCTCTGAGCTGAGGATGACGCGAAAGTGGGTGCTCTCCGATGGGGTGATGGTCACTGTCTTTAATGGTTCAGGTTTTTCTTTCTTTGTGATCTAAATAAATAAATGGCAGATATTACTTTCATTAAAAAGGCAAACTGACAGCTGCTTTGATTTTACAGGAAAGAAGTGATTACCCTGGTAGTTTCTGGAAACTCTCCCCAGGTCCACTGCATGTGGGACTCAGCCCTGAGCAAACTCTCTGAAGACTTCACCACCAGCTCTGAGTCACTCTTTGGGGAAAAGTCCTGAGACAAACCATGACTAAAAGACAGACAGTAAAACACAAACAATGAACAAGATATGGGTGTTTTATGCATCTATACTAAATACATAATGGAGACTCAAAGCTTCATACATACCCATCACCTGATGGCCATTCACCATCGGACAGTGGATAACCTTGCAGATTATGTCTGGCTGTAGGCAGTTTGGGGTCAATGTCACGAATTGTTGAAGTTGAAGGTGACCTACATCCAGAATGCAAAATATATATATGTATGAAATCAAAAATAAAATTTTCTGAAAAATAAAGGATTTCCCAACAACCCTTCAATCTAAAACTACCTTGATACATGTGGTGCAGATTCTTCATCAGAGCTCAAATCCATCTCAAAAATCTCGTCATTTTGCCCAGTGCCCGACATAGCAGCAGCTGTAGCAGCGACAGAATTACCAGAAGAGGCCGACACTGGTGGAGTCAGCTCCTCCCGGCGAGGGTCTCCTTTGTGCTTCTTTCTTCGTCTTTTTTTCTTTTTTGTGGCAGTGGTGCTGGGAGCAGGGGGCTCAGGTGGGTCCTCTGGGTCTAAAGGATCATCGTTTGGATCTTTAGCTGCCCTGTTCTCGACCTCTGAGATCCAGAACAGGTGACTCTCGGTAGGTATTGGGGATGTGGCCAGGTGGGCAGGAATAATCTGCTTAATTGGAAATTCATCAACATAAGGATGAAAGCTTAAGCTAAAGTGATGTAAATACCATACAATGCAGTTACTTTCACAATAGCAGAAACCTTTGGAACAGTCAAATATGTGAACTGAACAACAGTGGGGTTATTTCTCAACACAGACCTTGCCCTTTTCTTTGTAAAGATATCAATAAGTGTTTTTTTGAAAAAGGGGCTGCTAAGCTGCCTAATTTCTCAAATGCATTCTTTAAATCTTGATCAGCTTTTTTGATTTGTTCATTTTCAAATTATGATGATATTTGTTAAGCTTACATTCTCTTCTTCAGCTTCCTGGACAAAAAAGGCCTCTCCATTGTCACCAAGTTTCATGTGCAGGTCTACAGGATCTCCATTCACTTCAATGTCAATCTGAAAACATTTAACAGAAAATACAGGTTGACATTGCTAACAGAACATGGAAACTAAGAAATCAATCAGGACTCTAGCCTCTTATTTTAGCAAGGGCTTGTGCAAGTGACAGATGTGAAAAAAGGGTTTTAGGTAATCACGCGAATCACAAGATGCCAAAGACAGTTAAAAAGATAATAGACCTGATTTTTAATCTTAGTTTTAAAATAATGTAAAATCCTGTTTTACACCAACTGATCTCTCACACAAAGGTATGACATCTTCTCTGCTCCTATTAAAAGGATTTCTTGGTCAATCAAAATAGGAAGCCTAAAAAAAAAAAAAGCCAGTAATTTCAATGCTGTTCTTTTGTCATATTGTAGCTCTGAAAGGGAAATTCGAAATGGCTAAAATTGGTATCAGAAAATTTAAACTCTAGGAAAATTGGAGCCCGTAAATCGGCTGCAAAAGTCTAATCGGTTGCTTTTAAAGGGTACTTTTTGTTCATTAAAACAGTGTAGGGTGCCATTTTACATGAGCAACAGTTCAGTACCTTTGCAATCAGAAACATCACAGGCCATTTGTGCAGCAAATGACTGTCCTTAAGAGATTAGTGCCTGAAGGCATCAAAAAGAAGGGGTGGAAAACAGGAGACAAAATAAAGAAGTGGTAAGCTGTCAACAGTTTATAAGTTGTAAAAAAAAAAGTTCTTTTTCCACTGGTTTCCTTTCTCAGCCTTTCATAGGAGGCCAGATTCATGTTTAGGTAGGCTGAGTCAACCACAACATCCAGCTTTTTCCACCAAGAAAGCAATGGTATACACAGCAATGCAGAAAATCAGAAAGATTGCACTGAAAATAATAAAAAAAAATGAAATTTAGGGACATCTCGCATTCCACCTAAGGCATTAAAATTCCTAATGAGCATTGAAGTCTGCCTGCAGGGCTTTTATTCTGTGGAGCTGCCAATAAAACAGGGCTTTTTGAGGTTGCTGGGGAACCCCAGTGGAATGGAGCCCTTTCTGTAATTTAACACCACAATAAAAAAAATTAAAAAAAGAGGTGACATTTGGGAGACACTAAAGAGCACACTGGCTCTGGCACACAAGTGCGCTGCAACATGACACCAGATAATCAATGTTGGTTTAAAAGCTTCCACCAAAATATCCTTCTTTCTTCTTAGGTTTTTGCTTGTATTTTTCCATGTGTTGCCTTTACTTTTCAGCAGATGAGGATTCTCTACAGCATAGAGATGGAATTTCACTTTGTCGAGACAACTAAGGCTACTGATGTGAGGGTGGCTTTGAATTTCAGGGCCTAATTATTAATGACAGAATAAATGAGGGTTCTCCTTATGCACCTACAGTCAGTGAGAGGTCGTATTGACTCGAGTGGCTCAGTTGTTCATTGTCAACACCATTCTCGATTTACCTTTTTGTTCTGATAACGGCCACCGGCAGATGCTGATAATTAGGGCATTTATTTTGTGCACTCACACTAGCTGGACTTAATTCACTTAAATCTTGCGAATCCCATGAAAGAAGAAGATATTAGCTGTCGTGTAAAACGATGTGTGAATATTATTTTCTATGCTTTTCTGATGGAATGATGGATGACGTACCTCGTGGTTGCCATTCAAAGTGACAATTAAACTAATGTTGAAGAATGTCTACATGCAGAAACAAATACATTATTTCATAAAATAACTTCCCAAAATGCTATAAATGCACAAAGCAGCAACACACACCGACTGGAAAACAGCTCCTGGGAACAGGTATACATGTTACACAACAGCTCTTTTTGAGCCCTTGTGGACCTTTTCTTCCTTCCCCAGTGCATTCAAGCTGTGGAGGAGTTGCCATAGAAACAACTCATTCATTCCTTTCCAGGGCCATCCGCAAAGAATTTTCCAGTGAACTAAAAAAAACCTGGCCAACCTATGCTAAAAAAGTGACTGTCGAAACTAGCCCTCAATACAAATGAGATTTTTAGAGATCAGTGGCTCAGAGGCCACTGATTTAAAAATACTTTTAATAATTCATTAGAGTATACACGTTTGTCTAATGCTAGGACTACTATTTTCATAAAAACCTTTTTTTCCATCAGCACTTTATAGTAACATGCAGCTAACAACACTGCCACATGGACAAGACATTTGCTATCTACCAATATAATTTTCTACAGGAGTGCTAGGTTAAGCACAACAGCAATACAAAAAAATAGTGACCTAAAAATACAAATTATTTTCAAACTATATTTTTGCTTTAAATACAGTCCCAATTTTGATGTTGTGCATAAAAATATAAAAAAAATGGCATGGTAGTATATACAGATCTACATCTCTCTACTGATACAGGGCTTATCCTGCGGTCCCTTCTTAACAATTAGGCTAATGACACGTGCTATGAAAATAGTCTTCTCTCTAGTGAAAGGCAAGCACTCAAAATAACCTAACTGTTCCAAAGCCTATTTTTATTTGTTCTATTTAGGCAAAAATAGAAATAGTAACAATTATATTTGATAGAAGGAAAAAAAGAAAGACCTTTGTTCTGCACACACAAAGGAATTCACTGGCTAAGCAACACGTTGTGAACTCTATGCGTTTGTTAAATGGAAAGCAAGATTACCTGGGGGGAGAATAATAAGTGCAGCACATTTTACTAAAGGGAAATAAAACAGTCTAGGAGGGTAAGTGTGCATGTTTAAAGCTACACCCCAGTAACCTAATATAACGAAAAAAACAGCAGTGGTTTAACACTTCCAGTTAAAAGTACACAACTCCTAATAAAGCTGTATTTGGAAATACTTTTCAACTTTGATTTTGTTTTAGTGGATGGGTCACATCATCACATAAAAGGGCTTGGGGTTTTATTTACCAAGTTAATAAGGAATGCCCATTTATGGCCAAAACTATAATCTGAATTTTTTGATAAATATTTGGATGACAACTGTTTAAGGCATGAACTGATTTTATTTAGTTTTTAATTCTTCTATTTCACAATCATTAAACATAATCATTCACATACAGGGAAGAAGTCCTCAACACAAGTTCTCTAGGGCTACCTCCCTGAAGGTTTTGATAGGATTGTGCTCTAACACACGTTTAGAACGGTTGTATTACTTCCTTAGTGTCATGTTTTACAGAGGTCGCATACTTATCCATTCAACACCAGGGTTTCCCGTCGTTATTTCAGAAGGGGCACCCCGCCCCTTCAACAACCCCTTCTGTCACAGGCGGTCAGATTAAATATTAAATCAAATATAATGTCTGAATAACATAGATCACATCACAAGTCATTTACATTGTCCTGAAAGAAACAAAATGATCTTATTTGTTATTTTTACACTCTCATTTCTGCCTGCACATGGACAATTTTGTGCTCTCTGCATCACTCGCGCAGACACGCACGGGTGAACACACACCCCCCCCCAGTAGAAACAGATCGCGCCAGAAGAGATGTTGCAACCACCTGCATAACAAGCTATCATATCTGCATTGTTCAAGCACCCCCAGAGTTGTGAGAATGGCGGCACTCACACTTCTGCGGATACCGGCCACAACTGCCCTACTCCGTTTCCAACTATAGAAAAAAAGTGCTTCAGGCCCGACCCTCACAAACAGCAAAGATCAACGAAACCGGGTGACAGGTTTTGACCCGGTATGGCAGTGGGAGGGGAAATACTCTCCCTGGCTGTACAAGACTGATCTTGGAAAGAAAGTATGTAAATACTTCTATAATAGTAAAAGATAGAGAGATGGAGAGAACCAGACAGAAGATGTTGACAGAAAAACGAATATGAGAGTTAGTAGTAACAATTATAACAATTTTATAGTAATACTATGTCGAATATGTAGAAATTGATTGAAGCAATCAATTGTTATAATGTGGTTCTTAAAAGAAACACATACAAATCATGTTTCTTCTAAGGGTTTTACTGTAAGTACAAACCCCCCCGCCCCACCCACCCCAGATGACAATCCTGAGGGAAACCACTGAATTCAGATGTGTCAAGACAGGAAAACATCTGCAGGACCAAATGTAGGACAGCGGCCCTTAAGGACCAGACCTGGGTAAAACTGGTACAGCCCTGCATTCATTCTAATGAAAATCTTTGCATCAGAATAGAAAATGTTTTCACTGGTCTTTTTACAATGAAAGAAAAAGGATTTTAGCAGGTCAGATCAAGGGAGCAAAGTACAATGTTATGTAATAATGCTGATAAGATCACGCAGAGCAGCATAGTCCTTAATGGAAAACATCTTCTACTTTCACACACAGATTCAAAGTACAAAACCATAAAATTGTGGCAAACCAAACTACTGAAAATAAAGACTAGTTTTTATATATAAATATTTGTAAATAAATTAAACAGAGAATTCAATCTGTCATGTTAACAGATTAATTATTCACTGACAAAGGGTTTATGAGTCAAGGACAGATAAGTGGAATGTTTTAACTTTCTGTGATAGCTTAAATTAAATGTGTGCACACTGTTATGCTGCTACAAGCAAAAAGCTCTTTTACATGTAGGGATGGGTACCTTTCACATTTGAACCAATACAGTACCAATACCCATTAATCAATACGGTACACAACGGTACCAGTTATCGTTATTAATTTGTTTAATAATAAAATCTCAAATTTTCAATTTAACATATTTATTTCTCAAAATATAATCTTTACTGAATATATTAAATCAACATCCAGCTGTTTGTATTGTTACATCTCAGTTGTTTCAAACATTTCTTCAACATGAAAACCCTTAACTGAATACGCAATGTTTTTTCTTAAAAATGCACAAATTAAAACCCAGCCATGTTGCTGGCTCCAGACGAGTCGCTAACGGGTGCAGGCGTGCTAATGGTGCTGAATGCAGGAGTTGTAGCCGTAGATCTCAGACTGACGAAAATTGTGCACTCTTCAGCCTTGAGAAAAATCTGGTGCTTAACCAGATGCTTCCTCAGATTAGAAGTATTCCCACCGGTGGCCTTGCACTTCACGTCACAAATATTGCAGGGAGCGTAATTTGCATCGCATTTTGAAAAGTGGAGCCATACTTTCGAGCGCTTTCTATCAGCCATGCTTTGTTGACTGTAGCAACGGCTGCCGATGTCATTATGCTTGATTGTACGTGAATCGGTACTCAGTAGTACCGACAGAATTCGGTCGGTACCTATAAAAGTACCGAATTCGGTACCCATCTCTATTGACAGGTAGTTACAAGCCGTTCTGCTCGTAGATGCAACATAAACATAAACCTTTTAAGTAACAGTACATGTACCTGGGTGGTGGATCCATAAATATCCTTTTGGTTTTTTTAATACATTGCTGATTTGTAATCTTCTGTAGAACATTTAACAAAATAAGTTGTAGAATTTCTGGGACAAAAATAAACACACTGAACAAATGCAGTTGTAGAATTTGATTTTTGATGCAATTTCTATGTTGAAAGTTCATGATGCCCATATGCTAAGCATGACAGTTTTAAGAGAACGTTTTTGGTGCAAACAATCAATTTAGTTGTCATTGAAAGACAGCAGGAGAGGTCGGGTCAACAGGATTCTAATAAATTAGGAAATAATGCAGAATGGTCCAACATTGCTCAGTTAGATACAATTAAGGCAATCATTTCATACATTTTGAAATATTTTTCCTAGAGGTACTTTAAAACCATCAATCTATAAAAAGTATGGAAAGGAGGAGATAAAAAAAAAGGTTAAACTTACTACTTTTTCTTTGGAGCGCAGGACACCCAGCTTGCCGAAGCGCACGTGGAATGGGGAACACTGGTAGGTCCCATCTCTCTGGCGGACAACCACAACATCAATACAGCCCGACAGCGTGGCCTGATTGATGCCCTTATACAGTTCTTTGACTGTTACGAGAACTTGACCAGCCAGTTGCCCCACGTAATTCATGGTGTCTGTCTTAACGAGAAAAAAAATGGTCTTACTTAAAAGTAAGACTTTATGAATACATAAAACAATACAGTGTCATCAATGTCACTCTTTTTGGAAGTAACCATGTCTTTTTCTTGTCTTTTGCATTCAGTTTTTAGCTCCCTTTCTGCTTGCCTACACTACAGTTTTATCTCTTAACCTGCATACAGGCTGACAGAGAGCTCTGTTATCCCATCTCTGGCTATTGTCCAACATGAGCAACATCAGAGAGAGCAGCAACTGCCTGAACCAAAAAACAATGAGATAACCTAAACAGAGGTCCCACTGCTCTGCAAAAATGGAAGCAGCTGACATTCTGTTTACAGCCATAACTCTCAGCTAACTACATTAGGGTACTCGATCTGTATTGCTTCGTTAAATTTGCAAAAGCCATGAAAGATTTAGTATTAAAGCTACATTAACCCTTAGAGACATATTTGTTTAAGCTGTAAGCTGTTTTTGCAGTCTGCTGAAATTATTAAATGAGAGAAAACAGAGTACAGATCAGGGCTAACTTTACACAAACTGCCCTGCATTCTGGTGGCCTATTTACTGAATGTGACAAAGTCATTGGTACACAGCAACAGAGACTGTGTGTGTAACCATTAACTTCACAAAAAAAAATGATTTCAGTTTGTTGGGTCAGGGTCTAATTTGGTGAAGCCAGAAAACAAACTCCCCTGTTGACTTTCTCATGATTATATAACCTAGAATGTTCTTATCAACACAGGAAGATATTGTTCTCAATCTTGCCATGAGACCACAAACAGAGGATTCAGAGAGTTGGGAATAGGGGCAATAGGGGTAGTATGAATAAATATGAAAATATGGCAAGATATTAGCCCCCATAGAGCAAGCAGTTAATGTATGCACCTAAATGTTAACGTAATAAAGAATTTATTCAACAAAAACCCAACTAGACACAACCAACCACAGCTTAAAAAAGAAACGTGCTTCAGTAACCAACGTAATTTTTCGATAAAGTGTGTAAATGTAAACGGATGTTAATTTCATATATTTAATTCTCATTGCAAATAGGGTTCTTCTAGAATCCATTTCTTTTTACTGAAAAATATTTAAAAAAAATATAGAAAATCCAAGTAATCTTGAGCTACCCAATAACCGAACTCTCTCTGACATTTTCCACCAAATATGTCAATGCTGATAACACGGTTTCTGCTGACCACTAATGTTGCATTCCAACCACTCATCACACATCATGTGAATACAATCAAATTATAGATCAACCGATTAGGATTTTACTGACCAATACCGTCTTCTTTTTTTCTGATCCGCTGATTTTGATTTGGCCA
The DNA here is from genome assembly GCA_036173005.1 of Crenichthys baileyi. Taxonomy (NCBI): domain Eukaryota; kingdom Metazoa; phylum Chordata; class Actinopteri; order Cyprinodontiformes; family Goodeidae; genus Crenichthys; species Crenichthys baileyi. The sequence continues at coordinate 194,962 of JAHHUM010001558.1, forward strand.
AATCTGGAGCTTTACAAATTACAAAGTCATTTATCTAAAAATGTTTTAATCAACAATTAAAAGCAACAAAATTCAATTCAAAAATACTTTATTAATCCTAAAGGGGAACACTGACCATAAAAGAAAAAAAAGAGCAGCAGGTTCCTGATAGAGATAAAGTATCTCACAAAGTTGAGTAAACCTTACATCGTTTCATGGAACAGCACTGAAGATATGATATTTTCATACAACGTAAAGTTTACAGTGTACTTCGACCATATGCCGCACACTGCTTTAAATTGGTCTGCGTGCCTGTCGCCCCTGAAGGAAGCATCTTCTAAGCATGATGCATAAGAAAGCCTGCAAACAGTTTGCTGAAGACAAGCAGACTAAGGACCTGGATTACTGGAACCATGGCCTGTGGTCTGATGAGACCAAGATAAACGTATTTTGTTCAGATGGTATCAGTTCTGTGTGGCGGCAACCAGGTGAGGAATACAAAGACAAGCGTGTGTGCAGAGCAGTATTCAAACATGATAACGACCTCAAAACACATCTCTAAGAAGGTCGCTGCCTTGCTAAAGAAACTGAGGGTAAAGGTGCTGGACTGACCAAGCATGTCTCCAGACCAAAACCCTATTTAGCATCTGTGGGGCCTTCTCACACGGAAGGTGGAGGAGCACAGAATCTCCAACATTGACTACTCATGGAGGAGAGGAAGAAGATTCCCCTACCAACCTGTGAAGCTCTAATGGACTCTTAGCCCAAGGCAGTTAAAGCAGTGCTGGAAAATAACGGTGCCCAAACAAAATACTGATACTTTGGTGGCACTTTCGACATTTTCACTTGGGGGTTACTCTCACTTTTGCTGCCAGCGGTTTGGACATTAATGGATGAGTGACGAGTTATTTTGAAGTGACGGCACATTTCCACTGTCATACAAGCTGTACACTGACTACTTTACATTGTATCACAGTGTCCTATATTTGGGGTTGTCTTAGAAAACCATACAATGAAACATAAAAAAAATGTAAGGTGTGTACTCCCTTTTGTGATGATACTGTAGTGCCTTTGAATCCAAAACCATTAAGGAATTACAAAAATATTCCCATTTTTGCATCAACAGGTATATCTATAAACTTTATCAGATTTTTACTGAATTCAAAACAAAGTTTATCAAATAACAGTAAATTTGTTATATAATTTTATTCTAGGCAAACAGAAAAATACTTACAAATTGATGCATTCATTTTAATCAGCTGCTTTGTATTTATGTCATTAGTGTAAATACAGTTCACACTACTTGCAGATTGATCAAGATATGTGTATCAAAACAAGGTCAAACCGAGCCAGAAATCCATTAATACATTTTATGAAAAAAATACTACATATATGAAAAGACCAATTGTGTAAGAAATCCTACAAACTCTGTTTAACAAGCAGGGGAAAACAAACCAATTTGGAAAGCACAGATAAAATAAAAACGAAATCCAAAGGTTGGTGCTGCGAAACGACAGTAATAACCAAAATTCAAGAATGAATAAGGGACTGCTCTACAATAACATACAATTACTTGAGAATGGGCTGAAAAGAATCAATCTTCAATTATCCAGGAGGCAGCCTCGTGTCACAAACATGATTGAACTGTTTAAAACTATTGCCCTTTCCTCTGAACTAAGCTAAAACATTTAACCAGGTGATGGACAACTTGCGCAACAAACCCAGTCGCATTTTCACAGAACTAAGTTCTTTCACTTGGTTCACTGTGGGTGGGCGTCGCAGTATTAAAACTGATATTAACAATAACTCAAACAGGCAACCAGGCAAACTAAACAACACTGGCTAATTACAAAACCATTTCAGACTCACCAGAGACCAAGACGACCTCAGAGAGGACGACTCATCAGGTTCACTGTTGTCTGTGTTGTCCTCGGTGGTGCTCCCCAGGAGCTCCCAGTTTACCCAGGATCTCTGCCTCTTCATCTCAATAAGTGGAGTGGAGGCCTTACTTTACAGACCTCAGGATACTCTCCTGGGACCAAAAACTTTTGCCTTTGGATTCCGGCGATACTTTAACGCTGCCATCCTGAATCCAAAATTCAATAGGACCCACCTACTCACCTTTGAATGATCGCCCCTGGGGTAAATACAGATATGTTATCGGCAACTGGTGTCAATTGTGCAAGACCGGCGTAAACACTGCCATCCTTTTACTGGGATTTACGCTTCAGAATGTCCACTTCTACTCATCCAGTGAGCTGCCAGGGCACAAAGATGTGAGCCAATTGGATGGGATCTTTTCAGTGGCAGTGTACAGCTGATAAGGTAAAGCCATTTCCTCTGAACGACTATGCAATGTTTTCTCCTGATAAGAGTAAAAGCTGAAGGGGAGGGGAAAACAAGCAGTCGTCGCCTGCATCCAGTTCTTGTCACATGTACATTACAATCTTTACTGTGTGTTCTTGTTTTTGTGCATGACTTATCAAAAGGGAAGGTGGAGGTTAACAACACCAAGTTGCTAAAGTCAGCCTATAGTTTATCCAGTGTCCTGGACTTCAATATGTTTTCTGCTGCTGATTATCAATAAAACGCTGACTAAATGAACATGTGATCACAAAACAAACTGAAACCTGTAAACACCGAAAGCATGAGAACATTAGGAATTGCTCTATGTCTACAGTCAACACAGGTTTCCTAACGATAGATTTATGTGACTAGTTAATAAATGAAATGCAGTCCAAGTAGTAATGACAAAAACATGTTAAAAACCCTCCCTGATCTGGCCTCCAGGAGTACCCTGGCTTGTTTTCTTGCTGTGCTAAAACTTGTTCTGAAAGAGAAAACAGCAATGAATACTAAAAAGACAAAGGAAACTATTTCCATTGAGGTGTGAAGTGTTAGAGGTGAGAAGTTTTAGCAACTAGTTTTGCAAATATATATGATATACATAATACTAAGGGATATAAACAACATCTGACAATATTAACATGTGATCATTTTCTCATCTGGAGGAAGTGTCTCAAAAAGCAGTGTCGATTTGTTGTCAACATTACTTCACTGTGGCTAAATTAGCATTAAAAACCTATTACCAATGGGCAATAAAGTAGACAAAACCTAAACGGTGATAGAGTCAAAGGCAGCAGAAGAACAATTTGTAAGCACCCGGCTGGTAAACAATGCTGAAGTTAGCATCTGATTTTCACAGTTCAATATCTAGAACCCTTCTACTAGTAAAACATGACCTGAATTATTTTTAACACTGCCTACAGATTTTTTTAATGCAATTTATGGTTAGTTAACTCCTTACTGGTGGAAACAAAAACACTGAAGCTTTCAATGATTGTTTTGGACGACACCGAGTAAAAAGTGTAACCAAAGAGTTTTTTTTGTTGTTTTTTTAAGGAATTTGAACTGGAATTGATCAGCTGGACATTTGTATTTAAAGTACCGAGACTGATCGAAACAGAACTGATAATTCTACACTGAGCCAAGATATGGGAAAACAGTTTGTGATCTGCAAATTCTTTACTCTATCTGTAACAAAATAATGAACCGGAAAAATTCTATACTGAACTGAGATTTAAAATACAGTCTTTAGATTGTGGAGCCTTCAATCTATTATGTAAACCACAAGGAAGGGTGATTTTTAAGTGGTTGTTTTTCTGTAGTACTAGAAGCACCTTGGATAGCTTTCCTGAGTAAAAACAATGGCCGACTGCTGTACAAATGTACTTATGCCAAAACTGGACTTCGTAAACTAATTTGTAAACTGTTTTCAACAGTTTACAGATTAGTCTCATCTTCTACTATGAACCTAACAGCAGACAGACAAGTCTTCTCAGCTGAATGTTTCTCCCAATGATAAAAAGCCTATATAATATTATAGTAGATGAAAGGTTGCCTACAAAAATCTAAAATCCAGAGCATTCCTCTAAATTATAATTTCGTTGCTTTTTTTCAACAGTGCACTAAAATTCCTAGCTGCTGGGAATTAGTCATTAACAAAGCAGAGAGTCAAATTGTTAACTCCAATATGTAAAAATAAAACCTCAGTTGTAACAGAAAAAGAAGCTTAAATAAAATAAAAACAAAGCTAATGCAAGTAAGTTCTGATTATCACTAAAAACAGCTCTGATGACTGGGATTTTGTTCATTATAACACCAATGGTTTTCTCCCAGTAGGAGACATGCAATTTGTGTATGTAGCTTTCAATTTAACTTGTCGTCTGCAGGGCACACCTCTTTCAGGAAGTTTAAAGAGTGATGAGGCAAAACAGCCAACAGTATGAGGACAAACTGCCCCATCATTCATTTTTGTTTATGCTTCTTAGGTTGAAAGGTTTGTTAACGACAAGTAATGCTGTTCAAATTTACTAAGGGACTGCCAGCCTGAAAGGTCTGCTAAAGTAACAAGTTCTTGATCTAACAGGAACAGTTTCGTCATATTTCCTGGCTTTCCCAACGTGACTGGAACGTGCGACTACTTACGAAAACAACAGACATTCATACTTTGAATTCACAATCACCCTCAGTTTTTACTTAGGTTTTAATAGACGTGAGTAAAGACGAAATATCACAGTAGTTACACAAACTTCTTCAAAAAATGTGTAGCATGATCTAACTGGTTTTATTTCAAACATGAGAGCAACAATTATTCCTACTGCCTCTTAAAACACGATAGCATATTCCTTATCACTGTTATAATAATGGTATCATTAAAATCTATTAATTGTTATCTTGATAAACAATAAATTGACTGAACCTATTTAGCGGTTTACACTTAGAGCGACTTCTCACAGTACTTTTATGTTAAAGTCCCATCCACCCAGCTGCACTCACAAGGTTCACAAATTCATATACCAATACACAGATTAATAGACAACTTGGAGTTTTTGGTAACAGCAGGTTTAAAGTGATTGTTTTCAACTGCTTTTTGTGCAGAGTAGCACACAGTCTGCCAGTATGCTCTTTATAGGATGACACTGGGAGTGTAGCAAACTGAGTAAGGCCTAATTCATCTACTCTACTGTCCACTCACCTGCCAAGCCTGTGTGATGCACGTTTCGTCAGCGGGTCCATTAGGTGTGTACTGACAGTGACAGTAACACTCCTACTCAAAGGGCGGAGGCAAACACGAAGCAGGTAAACAAATCGATGGGTCAGCTTATGACCAGAAGAAAACAAATGATGAAGCTTGTTTTTAGGAAACAGAGCTCATTGAGATCTGATGCTTCCTCATTGGGACAATTCTTCAAACCACAAGGACAGAAAAAACAACATTTATTTCCTAGCGAGAAACCAATTCAGTCTTTCAGTTCTTTCAGCCAGCTGATAGGCAGAGCACAGCAACAGGTGCTGGGTTCTTTTCCCCATATACCCTGGAGAAAACTCTGGTCACTTCCACACTTTCTCTGCCATCTCATTAAAAAGGTCTTTAAACTGCAGCAACGGAGTGATGGAAATTTTTAGTCTGGAAAATGAATTAACGGCGACTGCTTTGGACCCAATCAAACTGATATGGTAAACAGCCTGTACTTGTATAGCGCTTCATCAAGTCCCAAGAGACCCCAAAGCGTATTACACGACATTCTGTCATCCACCCATTCATACACTGTAAGTGGTAGGCTACAGTGTAGCCACAGCTGCCCTGGGGGATATGCATCGACGTATTACCTAGAAAGGAAGATCACACTTGCTTTAATGTATTAAGCTGTCTTATTATTTTTGCATTATATTTTGGCTGTAGATCAAAAAAACTTAGCAAATGTGTAGTTAATTTGCTTAAATGCACAGCTAAATATGTCTGGCTCAAATATGAGTCACTTTAGCTTTACTATATAAATGACAGTATAAGTGAGGAGCTAGACACCATTTGATAATTAAATCAAAACTCAGAAATCATGGCAACAAAAAACGAGACACGTCTTGCACGCTGAAATAAACGCGCGGAAATACAAAGAGAAAACGAAAACAAAAACAGTATCTGTTTTGATCGGCACTGTTTCTCAGTTTTATACATTAACTTCATGATAACTTGAATGAAACACAGTTGACAGATAATAAATGAATGGAGACGGGGCTCTGCTAAGCTCAGCTAGCTTCACTGTTATCGCCTGGTTGGAGGTTACCGTTAACGTCAAAACGAGCGAACGTTAGCAAATGACAGCAAGTCCGTCGGTAGATGGTTTCGACGAAGTCTCCGTATGTCAGTTTATTTGTTCGATAAATAAATTACAACTCCACTTATGTTTGGCTCACGCTCAAATAGTCTACACATGGCTAAACGGTAGCTTAGCCAGCTTAAGATGCTAGCTACCATTAGCCAATGGTAGAACCAGAAATATACGTTAACACGGAGCTGCGGACGCACATTTGTCGAAATCCTTCTCCTGATAAGCTCTTACCGCTCGGCTCCTTCAGCGAACTGCTGCCTACACTGGACAGTTGTAATGTCTTCAGTGAGTTCCCATCATTTTCTCCGTGAAACTCCTCTGAAGCCTCTTGACGTGTCCCTGCTCGGACCACCGCGACCGACTGTTGTGTGTGTGTGTGTGTGTGTGTGTGTTGAGGTGAAAAGACACTGAGTCGCACAGAGTCGGCGCAGCTGGTGGGACGGTCCACAACTCACAGCTGATTAATTATTTAGTTGTCAACAATGTATGTCCATATAAATCAAGGCCAGGGAATTTTTAAACTGTTTTTTTTATAAAAAATGTTGTTGAACTTTTGTAGTTTTTGTTATGTTATTATTAGCCACCTCAACACAAAACAACCTGACGCTAGGGAAATATTTGCATCCTATATTCCATATAAAGATGCAGCAATCAATTGACCAGAGATAGGCTTCTGCCAAGTTTCTCCTGTAAACCCCAAATACTTGAAAACCTGTCTTTTTTCTAATTTATTAAATGCATCAACACTTATATCTCCAACCATTTTTGTGTATACATGTACAAACCAACTGTATGTTGTTTTTTTTTTTTTGTACAGTTATTGAATTTAATAAAACTTAGATAAAGATAAGGGGCATATGATTTGATGAATAATTGGGTATAATCCAATAATCCCTTGTTTTTTTTAATGGAGAGCCTTAGAATATCTCTATCTCCCTACTCCTCTGCACAGAAGCCCCTATGAACATGCCAGTACGTAGACTCTGGGTCTTCAGGGTTAACCGCAAGCTTATGTTATTTTTGTCAGGCTGTACTGGAAAGTATTATGTGGCATGGCATGTCAGCATGGTATGGTAATCTCTCTGTGCAATTAAAATCGAAACTCAGTCATCTGGTCCACACTGCAATGAGAGTCATAGAGAGGACAAATAATTCCTCCCTGCAATCCATTTAGGAGGAGTCTATCCTCAGACTTGCTCACGAAGTATGGTCATATCCTCAATTCGCAATATGAACTGTAACCATCTGGAAAAAGGTACAGAGTTCCCACTTGCAAGCAAACCTAATAGATTCAAATATTAATTTGTCCCTACCTCCATCAGAATATTCAATATGGTAGGCGTAAGTATGATGATTAATTACTGTCATGTTATGCTCTGGTGTGATTGTATGTTTCAAGAAACTAAATATGTTCTCCATGCCAAAGCCTCACTGTCGAGATTTATTCTAAGTACAAAAATAAGAGACTAGAAAAAGTTTTGGTTCCAGAATGACTATTTTCAGGTTTTCTCTTTCGGCTCTAAGTGAATTGCACACGTAATAAAAACAAGAATAAATCAGATTAATTATAGGGGACCATTTGTGCATTTTAGGAAAGGCTTTTTACTACAAACAGGATGTTATCCAAAGATTTTTGAAGGCCTCTAAAGCCACCACAGCTGTATTATGAGAGTAACTCTAATGTGAAACACTATATTTAACTTGTTTATTACTGACTTAGCCTGCAACCAAATGTTTCAAGGCAGTTTATCATGTGCTTCCTCTTTATTGTACCTGAAATACTACATTCCTCATTTTGTCAGAGGAAATTTTGGAGTGCAAAAAACGGAGTGAGTTAGGAAGACAGGCTCCTGTCTATTCCAGTCATACCTGCACTGAGGTTTACGGGACATGAAAGACCACTTTAAATGAACAATTGTTTTCCTAGTGTGTGTGTGTGTTGATTACTTCTGTACATCTGCCACAAAATGCTGACTTGACTTGCATTTGTAGCTTGCAGACAGTTTATTACATCCAAACAGCCTAGATTAAACATGAAATGAAGCTGATCTCTCAGGTTTTTTAGTAGGCCAATGCTTATTTAATGCTATTTATTTATTTATAATTTTATGTTAGGTAGTCAACAATTCAAAGGTAAGCCAAGTGTAATACTTTTATAGAATTAGAAAATGTTTTGTATTTGACATATTAATATTCAACTTCCAAATGTAAGACTGAATTCATGCCAAGCAACTGCAAACACAAAGTACTTTCTATATTTTTAATTGTTTCCTTCTTTGTTATTTTAAAAGCTCCTAAGCCCAGAGCATGTACGAAGCATGAGAATTAATGTAAGATTCATTTAACAGCTTTATTGCACCAGCATGTGCCTTGGTAATATTACTTAGAGACAGCTCAGTGAATTATCTCCATTTTCATTCTGACATTTAGTCTTTCTTCTCCTCTTTGCTCTCCTCGTCAGGGTTGTACACGCTGACAGTGAACTCGCCGGCCTCCTTGCCGTACTTGTTCTTCACAATGAGAGCGTATTTGCCAGAATCGGCCGTGGTGACGGCGGCAATCGTAATGCTGGCGAATTTGCCATGCTCAAACTTCAGCGTGTAGTGGTTGTCGGACACCAGCTCCTTGTCATTCTTCACCCAGGACACCTCAGGCGTGGGCTCGCCCCACACGTTGCCAGTCAGGTTCAGGGACTGAGGAGGAAAGAGAATTTTGCAGAAGCTCTTTCAAACATGCATTCAGAAGGAGATTGCATTAGGCTTCAAAGGAAAGAGGCACTCAAAGGAATGACACAATGATGAACAGAGGTTCAGAGTGTGTTTGTGTTGAAATTGTGTTGAAAAAGTCCTTTACCTTGCCCTCTTGGATTGCAACCACATCTGGCAGGCCTCCAACAACACGAGCACGGTCTAAGCAAGAAAAACAAGATCAAAAGCTAAAAATATTAGTATTTGCTTGTGGACAACATATTTTTTACCTACCTTGCTCTTTGATTAGTTAAGTGTATGTGCATCTCAATACATTAGAATATAAACATCAAGTTAATCTATTTTGGTAATTCAGTGGTATACATTTTCATTGTAGACATACTGATACATTTCAAGCATTTATTTATTTTATTTTGATGATGACAGCTTACAGCTAATGGAAACCCAAAATTCAGTTTCTCATAAAAAATATTAAATAAGCCCAATAAAAAAGGATTTCTAATGCACTATCTAACTATTGAGCCACTGAGAAGTTAGTATATGTATTGTACTGTATATGTAGTAAGTATATGTACTGTACCAATACTTTTTCGGGGATAACGATGCATGAATCAATGTATCAGTTCTGCATGGCATGGAGGTCATCTGCCTGGGGCTCTGCTGAGGTCTTAAAGCTCAGGTTGCTTAAATAGCAGCATTCAGTTCATTTGTATGGTTGGGCAGGTTTTTCTCATCTTTCCCTTGACAATACACTATAAAGTTAAGATCAGAAGAGTTTGCTGACTAATCAAGCCAATCAGTCACACAGCGAACATCAAACCACTTTTGGCAGTATGGACAGGTGCCAAGTCTTGCTGGAAAATGCTAACAAAATCAGCCCCTCCCTCAGCTTGTCAGCAGAGGGAGGCATGAGGTGCTCTAAAATGTCCTGGTAAATTGCTACGTTGACTTTGAACTTGAGAAAACACAGTGAATACGGATTAGCAGATTACACAGCACCCCAAATCATAACTGATTGTGGAAACTTCACATTGGACCTCAACAACTTTCTGTGCCTCTCCAATGTTCCTACAGATTCTCGGATCTTGATTTCTGAAATGCAAAATTTACTTTTATCTGAGAAGGGTTTGGTAAAGAGTTTCTTCTTAGTCCAGGTAAGATCCTTCTGACATTGCTTCTGTTTCATAAAACAAGTAATGCGGCAGTTGTAGCCCGTTTCGTAGGTGTGTGCAGCCCACACCTTGTGAATCTTCCCGTAACTCGTAAATGGATTTTGCTCCACAATCCTCTCAAGCCTGTGGATGTCCGTTTTTTCAACCATGCTTTTTCCTTCCACTTAACTTTACATTAATACACGAGGTTACAGAACTATGTAAAGCGCGAGCCTCAATAGCAATGAAAATCATCAGCTTGCCCCCCTTGTGGAGTGTGTTGCTAAACAAATGTCAACTCACCAGTCTTCCCCTTAATTGCATTGGCCATGGCCATAAACAACACATGTATGTTTAAAATCATTTTTCTGCTTGGTCTTATGTAATATTAAAATTTTGAGAGAAGCTGAATTTTGGGTTTGAAATTGGGTTTTTGTCAGCTGTAGGCCAATGTCATTAAAGTTAATAGAAATAAAAGCTTGAAATCCATAATTTTGTGTGTAATAAATCCATAAAATATGAGTTTCATTTAAACTAGGAAAATGTTACATTATTTCATGAAAGACCATGTCCCGGAAAACGAGAAGGAAGAATCACTTACTTCTCTCAGCAATTGCTGCCGCTCTACAGAAAGAAAGACAAGAGAATGTCAGAAGTGTCTAAAAATGTTGTCAGGGTTATTAATAAGTTATACAATAACAGGAAATGTGTTGTGTGTCTCTAAAAGGCTCACAAAGTACTTGCCGCTTATTTTAGGTCTTTGCTATTTATGTACATAAACATCCTTGAATGCAAAAACACAGAATTACACACATGAATAATGGAGTTAGATGAGTTTATTTACTTACTTGAGCCTTTGGAATTCTTCAAATGCCTCTTCCCATGCTGCAAAACAGCATATTAGCATTTATGATTAGAAAGATACTAATAAAACTAAATCAAATATGATTTAATTTTTTATAATGAGGAGTAACGCTCTCCTTTTGAGTGAAAAACTTTCCCTTACCCTTGCCAGTCAGATCCAAGACCCTCTTCACGCCATCCTTGCCATCAAAGATATCCATGGTGTACTTGCCCTTGTCCTTCTCGGTGGGTTCATTGATCTTAAGCCAAAGCTGCTCCCCTGTGACGCCGGACTTAACTCTCTCTGAGGCTGCAATCTTGGCATCTCTGATCAAGAAATCCAGAGCACACAGATCAAGTGGTTTCAGGCTGCTTTTTTATTTAGAATCCAGAACATTTCAATGTGGCAGTTTCAAGGGTCCGCTTCAATCCCTACTAATCTAGCTTTTAAAGTCTATATTATGAGAAAATACCATGTTAACAGTATTAGTTGATTGTTTCCTGATGGTTTTCATTTCCATCAAAACATAATGCAAACAAACTAAGTGTATATAAACAGAAATATTTAAATGTTCAAATCAGATTTCCTCTATAGGTTTTAGATTTTGTGTGATGCAGTGGAAAATCCAACCTGCAGTTTGCTGCTTCATTTACTATGAGACAAGTATGAAATTTTGTTTTCAAATCTACAGTTGGTGCAAAAAACAAACACAAAAAGAGTTTGGGTTGACTTTGTTTTTGTTAGATTTAATATTTAAGCTCCTAATAAAGTCCAGTTTTATTATCATTTAAGTCAAGCCAGAAACTGCTCTGTTTACAGAAGACATGCTTTTATAATGTGTGCACAGAGCAAATTGAAAAATAAGCAATAATCCATATTTTGTCTAATATTTTTAAATCTTCAATTTGAAAGTTGGGTTACCTTCACTTATAAATGGAAATGAAGATGCAATACTTTTAAGACTGTAAAACACATGTCAAATAACAGCTCACAGCTCCAAAGTTTGAAACATAATGATGGATGCATTGTATGAAAAAGCTCAAGTATACCAGGGATCGATGCTTACTATGAGCCAATTTTATAGAGTAATGTGGGCACAAAGGTGATTGTGTTTTGGTTTGAGGTTGCTGTCAGCACACAAAGTGAAATATGTTCACCTTTGTGCCCATACTAAACTAAAATACTGATTCACAGTGAGTGTTGGTTCCTGGTATATTTGAAAGACACGTTACCACGCTTGTTGACAATAATGCACCTTCGTTTTCATTCCTCTTAAAAATACAGAATCATGGAAACTGCATTTAGAATTAGGGGTATTTTATTTTGCTCATGTTAGATACATTGTAACAGTTTCAGTTGTTATTGTTTTAAGTGATGTAATAAGGCAATAACAAGTATTCCAATAGTTTTCACCTGTTCATTCACACTTTACACTTCTTGGCACCCTTGGTAAATGTGAAAAAACCTAAAAATAAATTAATCGTTTAAACTCACACCTAAACATGAGAGTCCAGAATACATCCTTTTATAGAAAATGTCCGATGTTATATATAATCACTGGTGCCACCATTACTGGAATCCCTACAAATTAATCTAAAATAAATGTAACTTCCCCTTTTTTTGATTAATAGTTAATTTTAATAAATTTATCAGAATATCTGTAAACTTTTAGTTTTAGCTTTTCTCTAACCACCACAAAAAGGAGGTAGATTAAAAGGGGGTAAAAAAAAATCATCACCGCTTACTGATGGAGGAAAGTAGCTAAGGGTGGCATCTTGGATTCACCAAGTCTCCATAACCGCTGCTAGATGCCAACTACATTCCAACCTTATGTTTGGGAGGCGTGTCCGAAGTAAAGGCACCTTTGCTGTTACCTTCTTGCTCCTACCTTCACAGACGTAAACACGTGGAGTTTGCTACACACTACTGAGACTTTAATATAACTGTTTTTATGCTTGGAAAGACCAAAATTGAGCTTTTAGACATCAAATACTCAAGGTGAGTCTGGCATTAAACAAAGGATGGATATACATTTTTGCACACTGTTAGGTATGGTGGAGGATCTGTGATGCTCTGGGCCTGTTGCTCTCCCTTAGGTCCTAGGGACCTTACCAAACCCAAGGCATCATGAACTATTTGAGATATTGAAGTATTTTAGATAAATATCTGGTGGCCTCTGGCAATAACTGAAAATGGGGCGTCACTATCTGTCAGGAGGATAATGATCCAGAATGTATGGTCAAATCGAGACACACATAGTTCATCAGAACCAGGACTCTGAATTTAGTTTTAAATTTAAAACCCTTTCTGACTATTTTGTACTAAACAGGTTTTCTTCTGGTCTTTTTCTTTGCTTGACATTGACCTTAAAGTTTTTTGATAAAAATCTTGATTCATCTCGATTCATTCAAATCTTGAAAATCAGATTATTTACAGCATAATGTTGAAAGTGAACCCTAATAAACATATGAATAAACTGCTGTACAAAATAATCTTCAACTATATTCAAATTTGATGCATGTTGGTCAATCCCTTGATAATAATAAATTGGACCATAATTTTTAGGGTGTAAAATAAATCTATGATGTCAATTTTACGTACTTGTGAAGCCAACCGACACGCAGATTCTCATCATAATATGTGACATTGGAGTAGAGGATGATGCCATTTTCAGTACTCATAATTTGGACGTCACTTGAAGAACTGGCTGCAAGGAAAATAAGAGAAACAGTTTTCTTTGACACAAGTGGCTGCAAGGAAAATAAGAAAAACTGTTTTCTTTGACACAAGTGGCTGCAAGAAAAATAAGAAAAACAGTGTTTTCTTTGACACAAGTGGCTGCAAGAAAAATAGGAAAAACTGTTTTCTTTGACACACTGTTGACACACTGTGGACTATGAGGAAATTGTTATGCAGTGAGACATAGGTGCAGACATTGGCGCTGTTTTCATTTTGTGTGTTTCTCGCATGAATTATTCTTCAGCGTTAATAGTGACTCACCAATAACTCTGAAAAGCTCATTCATTACAGCTTGATATCCTGGGGAAAATAACAGAAATAATATTCATTTGATCTTTATGAATACCTTAATGCAACTTCAACAGGCTTGTACCTTTCCTCTGAATTTTCTGCTTGCAAAATCTACAAAGAGTTGCTCACCTGCTTCTGTTAGGTTGAAGGCGCTCTTATCTTTTCCTCTCTCGTCTCTCAGGAAGACCTCATAAATACCTGCATCTTGCTTGGAGATCTAATTTTTCAAAAAGTCACATGAGTATCCTTGAGACAATAAAGATTTCTCTTCCAAATTAAATTACGCGGAACACAATATAATTCTTGAGACAGTATAAATATTGTTAAGACAGTATTAAAGCAAGACAGTGACCAGCTAAACTGAAAAGCCAAGCTTTTCTGCCGCCCATGATGCTGCAGGCGTTAAAACATGGAATGATGGAGGAAAACATGAAAAAGGTAAGACACGGAGGACACATGGAGACATTAGGCGAAAACTTATGGCAGATTTTAGGTCTGACTTTAGGTCTTGGTGGCAGGGGAACGTCCTTTGATGATGTTTTTTTCCTTCCTTTCTTATGCTCTTCTATATTAACCCACTGTAAATTAGACAAATGAGCCGGTTAATGCAAATGCGACTGACAAGAGCTTATGCAATGACACCAACCCTTTGGTTTGTAATGAAAGATCAATATAACTTCTCTGGCACTTTTACTCTTACTGATAAAACAGATCAAGAGTCTGACAAAGGCAGTTATCATTATTTCATTGAAGTTGCTGGAGGAGTTTCATTGAATTCAGAGTTAAAGATGAAATGAATGAATGAAGCACATAGATAAACCACATGCTATAAACCTAATGTATAGTTCTGATGAGAAATTTGCATAGACTGATCATCGGCATGAATGTTTTGTTTTTTCATTAGTCTTCTAATGATGCATTTGATCGTTTCTTTTTCCATGGGGGTTTAATTATAAGATATACAACTTCAATTATTTTTGAAAAGCTCCACAAGTTTGAACCTAATGTGGATTTTCTCTAAACCATACAGGATATTTTTACGTACAGCCTGAAATATGTAGATATACCTACAATAATATTTTCTTTACAGTTCTTTAGCAAGATGCATTTCAAATTTATTTGGTTCAAAACTCCTTAAGCTGCACATAGAACACGTGCTTTTTTGTAGTCTTCAACAAGCTTCTGGCATAAACTGTCTCCCTCTCTCATAATCATTTAGACTTTAGGTTCTAGGTTTTTCTGAGTTCTGTGTTTATTTGGTTCTTTCTTGTGTTCAATAGCAGATACATTTATTCTCAAGTTTCTCTGTGCCAGCATTGGTCAGGATTTTTTCCCGTGTTCCACTGCAGTAATTCTAGCCATTCTTCCTCAATATTTCTGCTCATGCTCCCCCTATAGCTCTAGCACATTGCTTTCATTACACTGACCTGTTCCTCGCACCAGTAATCATTGTCCCAGAATTGATTGTCTTTGGTTTTAACCACTCTATGCTGGATTCTCCTGTTGTCAGCCGATTGTTTCTCTGTTTGGCTTCCAGTTGGGCTCATTCTGTGCTCTTTCCAAGTCTGTTCTTTGTTTTGTCATTAAATCACTTGGCCATGACTCTGCATGCCTCCTGACTGTGTTCAGTTCCTCCTTAACTAAAACTGCCGTCCTCAGATGAACAGAAATTGGAACAACAGAGGCTAAAGCCTGTCATAAACTGGAAGCTGACAACAGTGACCACCTTTACATCACAATGGGCCTGGTAAGTGAAGAAACAAACGACGGCTTGCTCTGAGATGAACAGATTCAAGCGTAACTGAAAACCGCATCTGCATACATAGAGAGTCCAAATGCCTTCTGCAGAAATGTATGATGCTTTGATGAGACCAGGATTGAGCCATAGGTCCACACTGACAAGAATGTTTAGAGGAGTTGAGGAGACCTGAACAGCAGCTAGATAAGTTTAAATTGGACACAACAGGGTGTGTCGATAGGACTATGACCTCAAACACACATCTAAACTTATTTTGGAATAAATGAAACAGCCTGACATTGACCCAGATTAGCCCTGATCTTAACCCTGTTATATATAATTACTCCACCCCAGATAAATACTGTTCAACTGCATCAGTAAAAGCCCAAATTTAATATCGCTATTGGTTAATATGAATGAATAAATAAAATTCTGACCAGAACTGTGTGGACTGAAAAAGTCATCATTTGTCAGAAACAAATTAAATGTAACAATTCAATTTGTTTATTCAAATTCCTGAGTAAAACAATCTACTGTTTTAAGTCTAGCAGTGCTTAGGTGACACTATGAAAGGTAAATATATATCTATATAGAACAGCATTTTTATGTTTTATTCTATGTGTCAGAGGGGTATGAATAGCAACACAACATTTTGTAAAGCTCTACAGTGAACGCTGAGCTCCATTCCTGCATCGATTTTAGCTCTTTACTCATAAGCACCCAACTTCTCACAAAGTACACCCTCGGTCTAACAGACTGACCTTTCCAATATTAAAGGTCAGCTCACTGTCCTTTTTCTCGATTTTCTCAGCATCCTCATCCTCCTCTGCAATCTCAATGCAGTCCTTAGACCAAATGATCTCGGTCTCTGGTTTGATATTTCCAATCTGTAGAAGAAGGAAGTGATCAATTTGGGGCACATGAATTAGGTTAATATCAGCAGCCTCATATTGTTAAAGTTTTTTTTTCACCTTGCATTTTAACAGCACATTGCATTCTGGAGTGACAGTAAACCCAAGGTACTCAACAAAATGAGGACCTGTTTATAGTAAACAGAATAGTTAGAGAAACATAGAAATAAGCAAAAATCTTAATGTGTTGGAGGTGAGACATTACTCCTTGCCTTGTTTCCTGACCCATTCTGCCCTCTCAAACTCAGATTTCCTTTGTAGCTCCCTGAATTCTGCATTAAAGCAGGAAACATATTCATTCTTAGACACTTTTTTCAAAATCACAGATAAACGTACCACAAATACAAAAAGATAAAGAATGATCTGCTGCCCCTCAGTGGATATATTCTTCACCTGCAGAGTAGCGTTTTGTCATTATTAACAGTCTGCATGTTCAGATCTATTCTCTGTATGTAAGATCTTACCATCTCCAATTAGCACTAGACTGGTGGTGCCCTTAGCCTTGCCATCCACCAGGTTAAAGGTAAATGTTCCCTCATCAGTAAGTTCAAGAGAGTCCATAAACAGTTCGATAAGCCCAGTGGACTTGTCGAACTTCATTGTGTATTTCTGCAGACGGGAAGCACAAAAACACACAGCTTTCAGCACTAATGCTGATTAAAATAATACACGTGCATTTATATTTCCATTCATTCCCACCTTTCCTTGCTCAATGATGACATCATTGAAGACATACTCCACTTGGCAGGAAGAAGTGAATTTCTCCATCTGGGCCCAGAAGCGCACTCTGCCTTTCTCGAGAAGCTCCATGGCCATTTCATTCTTGAAGGGAATAACTGAGTACAGCAGTTATTTAAGCATTAAACACAACCAAGTGCTTGAGACATGGAATGTTTAGCTTCATTTTCAAAAGCAATTTGCTAATTCATATCTGCATAAACAGAAATATAAATAGTTGAATTAATGAAATTTGAGCCAGTTTTAATATTCACCAGGGAACTTGTGTTCATGGCTAAGGTCCAGGAGACGCAGGAGAGCTGTCAAACAAGAAAAAATGTAAGACAGGAGAAAACGTTGAATTCAAACTATATTGATAAACAATACTGAATGATCTGAGTCAGCCACACATACCCTGATGTATGAAATTAATCTAAAGCAGCTGTTCAAGCAGCATAATACAGACATGTATGCACCGCCAAGACTGTGGGCTGACTCACCCTCCTCAGTGAGAGTGTAGCTGGAGGAGATGCCGTCAGTATTTGTGACCATACAGGAGAAGGTGCCCAGATCCTCCAGAGAGAGACTGTTAAAGATAGCTCTGGATCTAAAGACAAGGAAACAACCACGGAAAATGCAGCACAGTGAAAAGATTACAAACATTCATAATGTTCATAAATGGCATAGAAATTATGAGCTTTTAATGATATATTTCAACCATTCTCATTTGGGGTGGACTGAAAATATTATATACAACTTTAGTGATTTTAATAACGAGACAAAAAGTGGGTGCAAACATTTTAATTTATTAATTAAACGAAATTGGGTAGGATTCAGGAACAACCCAGGAACCACTGGAGGTCAACGCTGAAACAAACTGAAAACTGTCCTTTCTCCAAAACCAACACCTTCAAGCACGGTGGTGGCAGTATTATGCCTTGGAGCTGTTTTGATACAAGTGATTCTGGTCCATTCCACAAGGTGTATGAAATATTTAACAAGGAAGATCCCCTCCAAATTGTGCAACTTCACCCCAAATCAACTGTTAAGATAATGGTTGAAACCTGGACACAATTTGGTGTTACAACAGGACAAAGATCCAAAAAAAACATCAAAACTGGCTTTAGAATGGTCAAAGACGGCTAACATAAAACCTCTAGAAAGCCTCCGATCTCACCCCTAATGATAATTTGAGGACTACTCTTAAAAGTCAAGTCCATGTCAGGAAACCAACCCATTTAAAGAGCTCTACTAACTCTACCAAGAAATCAAATATCCAGCCAAAATTATGCTAGAAACCTATTGATATGTAAAAAGAGCAGGTGTACGAGGTGCAATTTGCTTAGAGACCTATGTGGAGTACAGAAAACTAGCTCATCCAATCGTTATTTTTCAGGTCAAAAAGAAGAAATGTTAAAATGCATAAACAAAAGCCTAAAATTAATAATCAGGGATCATAATGAGGAAACATACATGCCCCCCTCGGTGACAATAGTCAGGCGAGAGGTGTCGGTGAGCTCCTGGTAATTCTTGGACCAAACAAAGTGAGAGCCTTCCTTTATCTCAGAGCACTCGAAAATCATAGAAATTACACCATTGTCATCAACATCCACAAAGATCTCTTTGGTGCCTAAAACAAAAGAGACCATTTAAAATGTCAGCCAGTTCAAAATCAGATCTTAAAGATGCATGTACACATATAAAGTGTTAAAACTTGCATCTGTACTGAGAAATAAGTCTTTCCCTAATATTCCCAGCTTCCTTGACTGGTGCAGGAACTTAGTGAAATTTAATTTGAGACTTAATTAGGAATCACACTTACCAGGGCGAGTCTGGGCCAGAATTGGACCCAATTCTGCAGAAGGTTTCCCAACTCCAACAAGATTCTGAGCACGCACACGAAAGACGTAGGATGTTCCCGCTGTCAGCCCAGTCACCTAAATTGGCACAGAAAGAGCCAGAGAGGAGGCACTTCAAAACATATATATGTTTTATTTTCTCATCTGACAATATTTATCTTATTTACCTTCATGTACTTCCCCTTGTTGGTCTTCTCATGAACAGCCTTCCAGCCTTTCTCGCCTGCAGAGGCCTCCTTGATGTCCAAGTAGTAGCCGTTGACGGGGCTGCGTCCATCAAACACAGGAGGTTCCCACAAGACCACAACAGAGGTGTCACGAACCTCCAGCACATGGAGACCAACAGGGGGTCCTTGGAAGATTTGAAGAAGATATTGAGTTCTTAAACGAGAACATATTTGACTTACAATTCCCACAATATTTATTGATTTTGATGTACAATTTCTTTAAAAGACTGGGAGACAACAGCTCGCAATTTCTCATAATGGAAATAGTTTGGCCTCAGGTGTTGCATACCCCCCAGGACATCTTCTTCCACAGTTTTCTGCATGAGTTTAAACATTTGCTTTTCAGTATGCTTCTACTGTAACAGCTGGGTTTTACATTATAACTCCTTCCATGGCAAGTTTCACAGCTTGAATATATTTTATTTTTTGTTTTTTTTTTATTTGTTTTTTCTAGTCTGGGGGGTTTTCACTAATTATTTGTGCAAAAAGTCTTTTGATCTGTTAGAATCTTTTACTGCTGCCAAAGGTTTATTTACAAACATTCACCGATCTTTAAGTGACTTTGATACCCTCATCTGTCATATTTCCCCGCTGTTGAATTTGAGGTCTGATAATGTTGCCCCCATAATTGTTTTGTGTGATCCGTTTTTCCGTTATCTTTGGAAACATTTAGTGATGCTCCCAGTGATTAATCTTTATTCAGCAGTTAATCAGCGTGGTGTAATCATGTCTATACTTTGACATTTTCTTTTTGCCTATTGTATATTGATCCTAGACAGAGAACTGTCGGGGGGGGGGGAGTAAAGTGCAGCACAACTACGCAGTTTGCTTTTTCTGTCCATATTTCTTTAGTCAGTTCCACCACTGGACTCTTGTGCTAAAATATCTTATTTGATGGAGTTTTTGCTTCGTAAAAAGTCAAAAAGTAACCGAGTTAATTATTGATTTTTATCACAAAACAATTAGCCAGGGACAAACTGTGAAATGTTCCTTTATGGCAATGTTGCAAATCTAATCCTTTATACAATCAATCTACCTTTTTGCTGAACAACTGAAATTATTACAGTCCCACATTTTGTGTTTTCTGTCCGTTTAATTCACTGCTCAAAGATATCTAGCTTTCTTGAATTAGGCAAGAGAAAGAAGCACAACCAATCATCTTAAATCAGATTAGATGTTAAATTAATCCTCAAAATGCCTGATAAATATTTACTGAAGTACATTATAGTAAAGGTAATCAACAATCCATTTGTTTGCATGATCAAAGTATGCAATCCCTTGTACCTGGAATAGTGAATGTCCATTCCTTGCACTCCAAACCTGCACTGGGCAAAGACGGTTTACTCACACCTGCCATGTTCATTGCACGCACTTGGAACTGGTAGAAAATGTTTTCCTTCAGATTCTCGGCCTAAAAGAATCGATAGAAATGCATATTGTGCAAGGTGGCTCTTTTAAATCAATCAAGTCGATGCAGATTTTTGTGCTTGTAAACTACAAGACAAAGATTCAACTACTTGACATGTTAAGCATGATGAGTTTTGTGTCTCAGTGAGATCTAGGAGTTTACCTTAAAGGAAGTTGTGGTTAAAGCCTTTTGGTTCATTTCATGCCATTTTCCATAGACATTTCCCTTGACTGTCCTGTAATCCACAAAGTATCCTCTGATATCAGCTCCTCCATTGTTAGTGGGTGCAGTCCATCCAAGCACCATGTAGTCCCTCACAGCTTCCAGCAGGGTCACATTGGTGGGCCTTGCAGGTACAGCTGAGGATGGCATTAGTTGTGAGACAAAATTGGTTAGATACATTTTTTTTTTTTTTTACAAAAGTAAGTAAGTGTTTTAATTTATACGATAATTGTTGTTATATTATAAAAGCAGAAGATAACGGTTAAGCGGAAAATATTTCCACTACAAACAAAAAGTACAAAAGCTATTGTTGCAGTCTTCACACAGAAGCTTTACACTGTTTTGAGAGCTTTTTCACAGAGTGAAATACTTACTGTCAGGGCCAAAAATTGTCATTCTAAGAAAATTACTAAAGCCAGGCAAGACTCTCCGTAGGAACATGCATTTTAAGAACACATTGCTTTAGCCTTCAGCTTGGTCATGCACCAGCAGGCTCCCCTGAAGAGTTATCAAACAGAAGAACAAAACTCAAAAAAATCGACACTGACATGTAGTAAAGCATCTTAAAACATTACCCGATGTCTGTGCCTAAAGTAGGCAAAGAAAATCGGAAACGGTTGCATGTACAGTTCGTACGGACATTTCTCAGACACATACAGTATTACGATTCAGTGGATGCATTGCTGTTTACAGCTCAGGGAAGTTATAGTGGAGGTGAAAGTAAAAATAAAATATTTAAGAGTGTTCTTTAGGGGGATTTCTCTTCTTAATAATTAAATGGGTCTGTAATTATTTAAAACTATCCCGGAAGGCAGAGTAGTGGGTCAAAGCGTGGGCTGAATATGAAATGTGAACAATGGAGAGAATATTTGCAAAGAGGGGCACTCACAGATAGCTGCCTGTACAACCACGGCATCAGAATTGGAGGAGCTCTGGCTGTATCCAGCAGCGTTCACCGCCTTTACTCTGAACACGTAGTTGGACCCTGTGGTGAAGCCATGGCACACAAACCTGAAAGGAATATATTTCAAACAGTTGTATTTTATTAATACATTCTGCAGGCCGCCAAGGGGCACATTTCCTCTGGGGGGAAGAATGCAAATTCTGGATTAGTTACTTTGCAGTGCATACGCACTTGATATTGATTGCCTAAAAGTATTAAAGCAACAACAGGATATATTTCAAGACAAATCTAATTTCCTGCCTTCTGCGGCTTTGAGGTAAAAATAAAAATTGCCTACCTGGTCTGCTTGACAGGCTTATTGTTGCAAGGTGTCCACACATCAGTGCCCACCATGCTAGATTCAATGTAGTAGCCAACCAAATGCTTGACATCCTTAGATGCCCCCCAGGTGACAACCACTGAGGTGTCTGTGTTCCTGATCACCACTGGATTGCATGGAGCAGAGGGAAGATCTGGAGGAAAATAAAGAAAAAAAATGCATATTTTATAGAATGTAACATGTAGAAACTCTGTGAAGAAGAAGCACTCTTGAGTTCAGAACCGGGCTTGTAATAAACTGGTGATGTTATCATGTCAAATGATGCAGCAGGTATCTCTGCATGCAAAGCCTGTAGAAATACAACTGCAAGCTTTGTCAGCTCACCAAGTTTGTCACTGACTACGATTTCCCCGGTGGGTACAGAGGCCTCGCCCACGCCAGCGGAGTTGCAGCATCGCACACGGAAATTGTATGATTTACCCTCTGCCAGGTCAAAGATTGCAAAGCGTGGAGACTTCACTGGAATCCCAGTGTTCACCCTCTGCCAGGTGTCTGTCCCTTGAATACACTTGATACAAGAGAGAGGAGGGAAACTTTTAAAGACACAGTCTGATGAGAGTGCAGGTCTTTATAAAAGCCATATATAGTTCCTGTTGCAGTTTTATTTTCCTGTGATAGACTGATGGCTTGTCAATTATTTCTTCTGTCTCTAGCTACTTGAGTGCTAGAGATATTCAACAGTCAATCCCAGAGTAAAAATCTTTCACTCAATATCTTTGCTGGCTTATTCTGGTGACAACAATGTCTCACCTCTTGAGGAGTTTGTGTCAAATTCAAAATCCCGAATGAACCAAGCTAGGTTTTCCAGTTTCATTTACAATTTTTTTTTGACACAACAAATCACTCAGGTTTGGCGACTTGGAACAAAAATGCAGCTTGCGTGTAATGTAATTCCTAAATCTGAGTTCTGACTTGCAGGAAAAATCGAAAGCATAACATTAAGTATTCAATGGAAGGACAGATGAATGAATAATAATTAGAGAAACAAGAATGTTATGAAGAGTAACTGAAAACCGGCGAATGTGTATACTGTAGAAAGATAACAAATAACCTGTTATAGGCAAGGTGATTAAAATTCAAATTTAGTAGGACAGAAGGCTGGAAACAACATTAACAGAAACAAACAGTTAACAAGCAACTGTAAAAAAAATATTTGTTCTTACTTTCTCAATGTAATACATGACTCCTTCGTGACCCCTTTGCTCTGGGGGCTTCCAGGCAAGCACCACATAACTCTTGGTGGCCTCAGTGACCACAACATCAGTAGGCTCTCCAGGAATAACACCAACTGTGGAAAAAAACACATTCATGGTTTACTCCACAATGGTAATCTAGATTTATGTGCGATAACTGCTTTACATAACTGGTGACTCAGTTAAAATGAAAATAGCAAGCTTCCTAGTAGATGACTGATGTTGTTTCAATACCAGCAGTAATGTAGAAAGTCTTACTGGGGGAAAAAAATATTTTAGATAGATTTATTGACAGTTATGAGCCAACACATACATATATATATTTACAATCTCAAAGAGGCAAAGGAAAAAGACATTTAAAATAGTCCACCCCGGTTTGCCTAGATACATTTTTGCACTGATCCAACCAAAGCACCTGCTGGAAGTTCAAAATAGGGTTGTGCAGTCATTCACAGGTGAGTAGGTATCTGCAGTAAGCCAGTTTTTTTCATTTGATTGAAAATTAGGATCTTTAAGAAAGGGACTTGCAAGAAAAATTGTGTGATGAGAGAACAACATATTTCGTGGAAATACTGTGAGTGAAATTAAAGGAACAAATACTGGGTCCTGGTCGGAGCTACTTTATTTGAAGTTTGGAAGATTTTTTTTGGAAGATTCTAATTGTTAAAAGAAGTTACTTATGAATGTAAAGAAAAGTCAATGTTAGGTCAAATTGCTATGACAGGCAGTCTAAATTGTGAAATTACTGCAGATATGTAACTCTGTAAAGCTTTCTGTATTTATTTGGTCAAATGTAAGACACTGAAGGATGAGTAAAATGGTAAGAAATTAATTTTGTAGGGTTAAATTCTAGTGTATTTTGAGAAAGTTTGTAAGATTGTTTGATACTTTTTATCATATTGGTCCTCTTTATCCAATTTTATCAAGGAAAACATCACAAAGTTGCTATACCAGTGGTTTCCTCTTCTGTGAATTTGATCACCCCAGTCCAAGGAGCCAGTGGTCCGGCTGTTGTGGAGAGGACAAACATAAGTAATTTGAATAGAAAAGTAGAAAACAGTTTTCTTTTGTGTCTTCAAACCTCTGAGTCGAGCTCTGTCTGAAGGATCCATGGCAACCACAGGATCAGAGATGCGGGATGGACGACCGACTCCCGCCTTGTTGAAGGCACGCACCCTAAAGACATAAGAGCGGCCCTCCACCAGTCCTGTTACGGGGAAGCGGGCGTACTTAACTGGGGCATCATTGCACTGAGCCCAGTGATGGGTGCCCACCTCACACCTTCCAACACAAAACACCAACATATATACATGTTAGACATCACACTTTAATGAAACAAATTTAAATATCAGACAAGAATAACCAGAGCAAATACAAAAAGCTAATTTAAAATAATGACATTTATTTGGGGAAAAAAGCAATTCGCACAAACCTTACTTTTCCACCTCCTACGTGGAAAAGTAATTGCAACCTGAACCTAATGACGTCTTTTACATGGAGTGGACAAATTTTGGCCAATTCTTCTTTCCAGAATTATTTTCATTCAGCCACATTGAAGGGTTTTCAAGCAGAAGTGGTCTGTTAAAGGTTATCACACAGCATCTCACTAAGTCTTAAAGCAGGAATTTGATGAGGTCACTGACAAACATTCATATTGTTTTTGTTTGTTATTTTAGCCATTCAGAGCTGGACTTGTTAAAATACTTTAGATCATTGTCCTGCTGCATAACCTAAGTGTGCTTAAGCTTAAGGTCGTAAACTGATGACCGGACATTCTACACCATTCTAAAAAGTTTGTCTTTTCTCTCCACACATATTTTAACAAAAGACTTGGGGATGATAAAGATAATATTTTCAGTCAAGGACCTTAGGGCTTTTAGATTAAGACTGCAAAGGGGTTTTGCATGTTTACATGATTAAAAGAAAACCACATAATTTTCTAATTATTTTAAAGGGTTCCATTGTTTTTCTATTTTTATTGGCTTAAAAAAATTTTAATTGTCAATTCGCAGCTATGGCAACAGATAATGGGTCACTCTCTTCAAAAATCCTTGCTGTATTTAGGAAAGTTAACAAAAAGTTGAGTGAAAACGTATTGTAGTTGCTCAGGTTATGTTTGTCTGATATTAAAATTTGATTGATGATTTGAAAAATTTCAGTCTGACAAAAAAAGGAAATCTGTGAGGGGTCTGTAAGTATGTTTTTACAGCATTGTGGTAACTAAACGACTGGCAGCTGTAAGCAGGTATAGATCAAAGAAATTTGGACAAATGTTTGCAAGCAAGGTTATTTTAACATAAATACAAAAAAGTATGTCAATTTTTCTTGTGTCCTAAATGTAGAATGAATTTTCATTATCGAGTGATTCATTTTTTTCCTATTTCTTTTGGTAAAATACACCACAGCTGGGCAACCTGTCAATGTAGTATCCGAGGATGGGGCTGCTGCCCTCCACCGCTGGCTGCTTCCAGGTGACCACCACATAGTCCTTGTTGGCATCGTGACAGCACACATCCAGGGGGGCCACGGGAACCCCCTCCACCTCCACATCAGTATCTGGCAAAGCACAAACCGAAAAGAGATGTCAGCGGAACCACACATACTTATGAGTGGTGGTATTTCTAAATTAGGTGGATCTTCAGCATACGCTCAGGTTTCATTGCCTGACCTAGTTACAGCTACAGTTAAAATGGCCTCATTGTAACTAGCTGGGATGCATTATTTTATAACCTAAGAGGGAATCAGAAGATCCCATGTCTGAAAGTGGTGTTGAACATATACAGAGCAATACTCATTGTGTCTGCTCCTCTTGTACATATACAGGTTTAGTGGAAAGAATGACTAGAAAGAAAGAAAATAGCTCTGCCACAACTCTATTGCTTGAGTCTGAGTACTGTCCAGTGCAGACATGTGAGTCAGTTGCTTTGTATATTAGCACTGGTCACCAATCAAATCAATTCAGAACGTCAACTTTTGTTTTGCCATGAAATCCCCAGCCAAGGATTTTAAGCACTTTACCTCTGACAAACACATAGGCTGAGTAGGTGTCAAAGCCGGATTTTGTGTTGACACGCAGGGTGTACATGCCCTCGTCTTCCTTGTTAAGGTGGGTAAGAGTGAGAGTGGCGCGCTCCCCAGACCAGTGTGTGTGCACCCACTTAGAAGGCTTCAAAGGCACAGCTAAAAAGAAAAGAAGTAATTGTATATTAAAATAACTGATTATTATACTTGGAAGGATTATAGATTGCAGTGAAATGAAGAGAAATCATTATTTGCCTTTAATTTTCCAACTTACAGTTTCTGTACCACACAACATCAGGCTGGTACTTTTTCACAGTGGGATAAATGATGACAGTACAGCCCAGACTCAGTGTTTCCCCCTCACGACCAAAGGCCACTTCAAATTTGTCAATGATGCTTGTCTTAAATGTAACACCATGCTCAGGGCAAAAACCATCTGAAAAAAGATATTAAAATAGATATTATTTTACTTTTAAAATTACTTCCTACTTTTTCTTCTGGTATTTGTGGTCCAACTTTATCCGATAGTCCAATTGAACCTAAAACAAATCCCCTGAAAATATTTATTATATTTAGAATCTCCAACTTGTGTTCTTAAAAATCTTATTTTAAGTAGAGGTAATGTGATTCTTGGCACATCCTTTAAAGGCTCTTTACCTGTGATTACAATGACCTTTTATTGTAAAAAAGATTACTGAAAAATATTAATATGCTCTGTAGAACTAAAGAAACACATATGTAGAATTTTGTTATCTTGGTGAGGTGTTTTACTTTTCTTGAATGCTACGATAAAATGATAATAAAGGGTAGTTTTACATTGTTTTAAGGCTAATGGAAAAATATAACACATGAAATTATCTTACGTGGTTTGGGATCAAATAAGCCTTCTTCCGGACCATCTTGGAACCCTATGAAAAAATATACATCAATAATTTAGTTTGACAAAAACTCATGCAGTACATTATAAGAAACTAAAAACACAAAAAATAAAATCCAATTTCTAATTTTTTTCCTGACAACCAGCCCTTCAATGGTATTTGATCTTGAAAGAAATGCTCTTTTAATCAGATGTCCATGCAGCAAATTAGCTCCCACCACTTTGGGTGACCATGTCCATGTGCCCTGAAGCACATGAACCTTTATGCTCATGCTTAATTGTGTTAACAGGTGCTGACTAGCAGTATATGTTGTTGCTCAGGGATCCTTTGTCATAGTGGAGTTAGCAAATTTTTATGGCATCATCATCATCATCATCATCATAATCAGCGTATACAATGCACTTCTTACAATACCTGTCTGCCTAATATGTTGTCATACATAAATGAAATTATTTAAAATGAGCAAACTTGATTCTGCATTATTTTTGAAACAATAATTTGTGGAAATTTTCACAAGGGCTATTTTAGACTAGCTAGGCTGCTGTGCTAAGGCTAGCTTTTATGACAAAGCTACTGATAACATTTCATTAGGATCTTTTATGAAAAAATGAAATGTTCTATGGTGCTGCTTAATGTTTTAACTGTATAGCTTCTTCCATTAAAAGGGTGGAAGGAGGTATTGCTGCTCTGACAGTCACCACTTATGCTAATACTTGGACTTCTACTAAATGATGCAACTTTAAGCTTTTATTGTGGGAGTCAATAACTGCTGCCAAGAAAGGTGGAACTACATGTAAAAGAAAAAAACTACCTACTTTTGACAACAACAGTAGCTGCAGAGGAAGCTTCCCCTTTCACATTGAGAGCGGAGACATAATACTGAGCAGTATCCAAGAAATCGCAACTAAAACAAAATGTAAGAAATGAGCAGTCTGTTTATTTTTGACACAGCAGAAGGTTGAACATGTTGCTAATTTGCATTATGGGTGATTATTTGGAGGCAATGTGGAGTGTGAGGTGAATGATTACCTACTTCTTGATCTCCAGGGAGTGCATGTTGTAAGTGCTTTCGGCTGTGTACTTCTCAGGGTGAGCCTTGGCATCAATAAGCACATTGTTTTTGTACCTTAAAAATAGTAGATTGATGTTTCATTGATTTTTGTAGTTTAGGAAAACAATGTGTAAATTTTTATGTAGTAGTTCTGATAAGAAAAGGACTATCAAACTTGAAAAGTAACTTGCCAAGCAATCCTTGGTTTGGGCCAACCGGCCACGGTGCAGTGCAGCCTGACTGTCTTGCCCTCCCACACGGTCTGTCCTCGGGGCTTGACAATAAACTCTGGGGGGTGTGTCAGCCTATCTGGGTGCATCTTCTTACGAAACTCTGACCATTCCTCCATCTTCAGTTCATGAGAGTGAATCCAGGTAGGGATGTAAACAGTAAGTAAAAAGATGGACTTGTGAGTGAAAATTCACTGAAAACAAAATGAACAGGACTTACTGTTCTATCAAATTCCAGGCGCTCTGCTGATTCCCTGACATGTTTCGTTCTTGTTTTCTTCTCAACCTTAACATCCAGGGCTTCCCTGGCCTCCCTGACAAACAGGTTCCTCATGGCCACATAGTTAATGCCCTCCTCCGTGACGTCTTCCTCCTGAGCCTCCATCAAACTCCGAACTACGTCATGGCTAAAGAAAATCAAAACCACCAGGATGTCAGAGTAAAAAAACAGCCTCAAAATACATTTGGTGTCAGTAAATATAATAAAACTGACACTGGATTTCAGTGTCTTGTACTCACTTTGCTCTAAATACAGGAATGACGTAGCCTATTACTTCTTTGTCCTTGTCCATCGCCAGGTACGTACGTTTGGCTCTTTTGGGTAGCGGGCTAAGTTTAACCACCTCCTGCCGCTTCTCTGTCTTCACAGAGGCCTTCAGGCTTAGAGGTAGGAGATTACAGCCAGGTTACAAACAGTTGGTCAATAAACTGTGAGGAAGAAGTATCGTCTTTGAAGTCAAAGCATGCTGCAGTAGATTTTTATGACTGAACCGACCTACATCAGTGCACAGAAAATGAGATCTAAAGTTACCTATTTTGTGTCTATCCCACACTGGTTCATAAACAACTACAGGAAGCAAAAGTTTGTAAAAATCCCAGAAGAAACTAATCTAGTTAGTAAAATACTCATCATTAGAAAGAAGCAAGGCATCTATCTATCTATCTATCTATCTATCTATCTATCTATCTATCTATCTATCTATCTATCTATCTATCTATCTATCTATCTATCTATCTATCTATCTATCTATCTATCTATCTATCTATCTATCTATCTATCTATCTATCTATCTATCTATCTATCTATCTATCTATCTATCTATCTATCTATCTATCTATCTATCTATCTATCTATCTATCTGTCTATCTATCTATCTCTCTATCTGTCTGTCTATCTATCTATCTATCAAGTGAATGGCATCTATCTATCAATCTTTATATTTATCTGTGTAATATCAGATCAATATGTTTTAGTTCTGAATGCTTCTGATGAACTACATAATAATGCTGTTTCCATGATGAATAGGACTTGTCAGGTAAGTACGTGTTCGGTTGTGTGTGTGGGAGTCTAAAGGAGTCGCGTTCCCAGGACACCATTCATAGAAGAACTGCCACTGGCTGTAATGTAAGTTGTGCTTTTTATACTAGCAGCTGACACATTTGTTTGTAGAAATACACACAACCATCCCACAGGGAAGAAAAATGCAAAGCTGCAGTGCATTTTTAAAACAAATTCACTGTCTCACTGCTGGCCTTATGTAGACCCCCTTGAAAAAACATGTTCGTTACATAAAGCCATCTACTACTCTCTGACTCATTTACCTCCCAGGCTTTCTTTTTGTATACAGGGTTTATAAATGGAACAAAAACCTGCGGATATAAAGCGGGTTGGAAAGGTCCAACTTAAAGCCCTGTTTTCACTTAAAATATATAACATAAAGTTGGATATCTGTTTCAGACTTAAGAGGCAGGATCATGGTCATGCAGGATGCTGAATGCAAGTCACAGGAGTACATCTGCTAAAAAGGGTCTCTGCAGCTGTCAAGCCAAGTTACTTCCGCTGCTGAATCACCAGGTGCTCAGGGAAATAAAAAGTTTTTCACTTGAATGTGAATTTTAGTTCTTCAAGTCTGAGTAGAAATGTTTTGTTTTCTCAGTCAAATGATTTTTATTGGGATAAATATTTTACACAAAAGAAAATTAAATACAAAAGGTAGTTTGCGGAAAGCATAAGTGCACATACACCTACAAGCACTGTTGTGCAGCCAATGTGACATTCATTTACTACACAGCTAACCTTTAATGGACGTTTGTGATAATTTCCTGTCTTTTCCTGTCTTGCACACAGTGTATTTACAGTTAGCCTGATGGCAACACCTCATGTTAAGTGTTCAGAAATAGCTCAGCTGTCTATGAATATATCTGGCAGCTCTTCGCTGCTGCTGAGATTCCTTCCCTGGCCTCATTTAGAAAGCAACATGTCCAACATGTACATGAGCCCTAAGTTTAAAAACAACAAAGAACACCATCCCCTATGAAAAATATTAGTGACACAATGGTGCATGTAGTATATACTGTACATGTGTACCAATCTCAGATTATATCCTGGTTTTAAAAGTACAAATCCTTTGATTTTGCATAAATAAGTCTTAATGTCTTGAGATGTCTAGAAGTGAAACATTTATGATGTATGAAATCAAATTAATGCCTGGAAGATAAAGGTAACCTTTGCACCATATCTGACAACTGCAGCATTGATGATTAATGTATTTCTTCCATTATTTATTTGTTTAGTGTGTTGAAAATGTTCAAGCTACAATTTCAAAACCTAAAATTAGGAAATTAAAACTTTTTGTTTTATATAAAATCTGGAAGCCTTTTCTTTAAAAAAGTCCAAATCTAAAAGTTTGTCCCATGAATGAATGTATTCCGTAATTGCAGGGACTCAGCAAAACAATTAGTTTGTTTCTTTCTCTTTTTCACATTGCTCCTCTCTACACTTTGTCCTTCTAAAATACAATAAAAAAACACCTAACCCTATTAGAAATATTGTAGTTTTTAATATGTAGACCTAGGGAAATGTAATAAGCTACGATTAAAAGGTGAAAAATTAAGGCTAGAATTGTTCCTTTTAACTGAAAGCAAAGCAAGATTCAGTTTTGACCCCATAGAATTGTAGAACAAAAGCAGATAGAATCTGCATTCTCTGCGAAAGACAAATAATAATAAAAAAAATCACTGAAAGTTGACTTTTTATCTAAACAGAAATAAATCACAATTTACAGTTAATGAAGACTAATTTAGGTCATGTTCCATTTGTAGTAAAGATTTTTTGTCCACAACACCAACACAACTTTTTTGAGTTACTCTGCCAAGGCAAGCATATCAAAGTCATGACAGTAAAAATATCACAACAGCTCTCAACCATAAATTTGAATGAAAAATATTTAAATAGTGATTCTTGCTTAAAAAAAGACCAAATGCTTAAACCTAAAATAAAATTCTGACCTGGCTTTTGGGAGAAAAAATACTTTTCTTAAAAATAAATAAGCAAGAACTCTGTCTTTATTAAACCTGTTCTTTTTGCACATAAATACACCTTAAACTACTTGCTTATTCCTGCCTCCAGACTGTGAAAGCAAGTTAACAATGACAGCAAAGATGTTTGAGTAACTACATTTAAAACATCTTGATTTACGGTGAAAGCAGGCCACATCCAGAAAAGTTGGTTTTAGCTTATTTTTTGGTGTAATTTAGAGTAAGGATCACTGCCGGCCTCTTACCGATGGCTGCTGGTCTTGTGAGTGGAGAAGGCCTGCTTGCTAACAGACGACCTGGTGCTCAGGTAATAGCTGCTCTCAAAGTGCTGCTTCTCCTCCAGCTGTTGATGCAGCTGCAGCTTCTGCTTCTGAGTCACCTTCACTGATCCTGACATCCTGACGGGCCACTCCACCAACTTACAATGGCTGCCCTTTACTTTACCCGCTCTGTAAATCAATCTCACTGTTATTAGGATCGACTAATTTCTGGGCTGGAGGTTAGGGAAAAGCAGAGCATGGATATTAGGTATTAGGATGGATAGTTTAGGAAATTAGTGACTGCTAAAATATGTTTTTTGTTTTTTTTTTCAAGTGAGGGTTGTGAATATTTTGGTTTTAATAGCTGAAGGGTTAGCTCTGCCCATGATCTACCTCTACTGTGTTAAATGAAGCAGAAGGTTATAAATTAACTGTAGCAGCAGTGATTTTTTTAACAACTACGGTTGTTATTTTGTGGCAGTTTAGATACAGAAAACCTCCAGAAGAGGAAGATGAATAACAAAAATGTTGTGAGACTTTCAACTATGGTTGACAATGCTTATATTAAGCTATTTAATTATGTTCAACATAACATAAATTCATTATACCAGTTTATAACCCTATAAAAAGCTATTTTTTACCAAGAGAACTTCTTATCAGCCTATTATGGACAGATTACTGGATGGCTTTACAGAGCTCAGGCCCAGAGGCCATTAGGTGGGTAGGGGTACCCTAAGGTTCAGGCAGTAGCCCTACTTATTAACAACTAATGCTCAGTAAAATAATACTAGCTAAATAAAAAACGAAACAAACAAAGATGAAGATGGTGACATTCTGAGGAAAAATGCTACAACTTGGGTGTAATGTGACATAAAAGGTATGAAGAATGATTAAAATTTGTTAGAATATGAAATAACATTATATCATAACATGAAAATAAAACAACACTTTGCACAATATGATACACACAAACATAAAGTGAACTACAACTGTGTTAAAACACTTCAATATGCAACTAGAGACACAGCTAACTACATCTGCAGCAAACTATTTTGTTCTGTTTTTCAGTGTAAAGTTAAAACACAATGGAGACGGTTGACATGTCAACACCCAGGGCCCTTTGTTTTATAACCCCTCCATGCTAACATTAAATTAGTTTATTGCATCATTCAGCAAATAAAATTACAGTTTTAAGAATGTTTTGAGCAGTAGTTTTTTCTTTCAAAAAGTTAATAATCAACAGTTGGACAGGGGAATAAATGTACATGTACAGTTTGTTCACTATGTGAGAGCAAACGATAGGCATCTTTTTCAAACTGTTTAAATTGAACTATAAGCAGAATCGGCAATCTAGGCCATGTTATAGTACGTTATTATTGTAGATCAGACACATGCAATCCAATTTCTAAGAACATGACCCTAAAACACACATTTTGTTAGATAGGGACGCAACTAAAAAGATCAAATAACCTGTTATTAAATAAAAAAGGAAACAATATAACGAAATGGAAACAGGGCCTATAGCAAGAGCTAGAAATGCACAACGACACAAATAAGCAATAATTTAATGAAGCTGGTGGAACTTGTAACAAGAGAAAAAAAACATACAGGCATTACTCACCACCAGTAGAAATTTAACGGTCCACAGCAAGGACAAATGTGTTTTATTCCAAACAAGTAAGCTCAGATCCAGCAAAAGCAGCAAGGTGAGGGTCAGTGGACAGGACAGCAGTCCACTGAACAAAAATAAGGATGCCACTCGGCAGAACGCACAAGACACCGTCAGGACCTTTTAAGGACAGGGCAGCTTTAAATTTAGACCATGAGAAGGGCCACAGGAGCCTCAGGGGCCTGCCCTTCAGCTGTTCCACTGTACTTCAGAGGCATGTTTAGGGCACCTCAAGGGCTCTCAAGAATATGTTAATTTCTCTAAATTACTACCTACTTTTAGTTCAGTTTCTAAGCATGATTGTTAGTAAATAACAGCGAGTCGACTGTGTAGACCCATAAATTTGGTTTCAAAAAATGCTTTTATTATTCCACTTGGATATAAAAAAAAGTCTAAACGTCAGAATTGTTTAAAAAAGTTTTATTGAAAACACATACCATTGGTGCCATCTAGTGGTGAAGAGTAAAAATTATTTTAAAAAAATTCTGTCATTTTTGGGAAAAATGACAGAATATTTCATTACGGCAGTAATTTAACTTCATTTCCCCTACACTAAAGATCTTCATATATTTATTGTTCTATCATTAACTAAAGGTAAAAATAAAAACAACGGAGGCGTTTCTGACTGAATGGAACATTCCAGACAGTTGGTTCTTTCCAGCTCTGCACCGCTCTGACTGTGGGATGTACTGATAGCTTTGTGTATAGCTATTTTTCTACACATTTTTAACTTTCATCTAAGGTGGGTCATTCATTTTCCATTTGAAGAAAGCACACAGAACTTATGTGATTAGGGAACAAGTAATATTTTCTCTTTAAATTCGTTACCGCTAGTATTCTGAAGCTAATTGTCATGTAGGTCAGGGGAGATGGCTAACTGCAATAAATAACACGTTTTGATTAAATTAGATAGGTAAAGCATACTGGGTTTTAGATTTATTATTTCAGAGTAGAAGTGCTAATGTATATGACAGAAATGACCCCAGGGTGAAAGACTTCGTTTTCTTAATATATTCTACGTTTGGTCCAGTAGCTCTAGCTAAACGTGGTATATGAAAATCTTTAATAACAACACAAACAACTTGCATGAAGACGATTATTTTACATAATACAAATTGTTTGGTATCGAAAAAAAAATTAATACCATTTTGTATAGGTTAATATGTGTTTATATACAGGTTCTGCAAGATAGCAGTGAATGTAATTTCACGTTGTTAGATTTCCGACATGCTTTGAATGCTGCCTAACATTTGT
Organism: Crenichthys baileyi; assembly: GCA_036173005.1. Taxonomy (NCBI): domain Eukaryota; kingdom Metazoa; phylum Chordata; class Actinopteri; order Cyprinodontiformes; family Goodeidae; genus Crenichthys; species Crenichthys baileyi. The sequence goes on from JAHHUM010001558.1 coordinate 230,086, forward strand.
CTTCACCTGTTTTCAGTACGTTTTCCATCCTGGAATTAAATAAAAACAGACCATAGGGTCCGATACTTTTGATACAAAATTATAATTAATGATCAAGTCAAGTACAGGAATAACTGCCTCGCCCTAAATGCTCACAGTAAATAAACTAGGGTTCCTACTTTCTCTGGATAAGTATGGGATTTTATTAGGTCTGGAAAATCTGGAAAACATAAATAAGATTATGGAACATTTCCAAAGTCTTCTATATTTGGCCATCCTTCTTCCCAGCCTCCGATCCATCTCTTCATTTGGATATCACCCATCCGTCCATTTCTGCATCCATCAGGTTTGTCTGTCAATCCATCTATTTGGGCATGTTTGTACTTCCATCTTTTTAATCATCCATCCATCCCTCCCTGCCGTTGAAATTGAGCTGGAATTCTAGTAAACAAATGTTTTTGCCTTGTAAGGTAACTGTAAATATATATATATATATATATATATATATATATATTTAAATTAACAATCATGCTGTTCATTTACAGAGCTCCCCTCGTCATCATTGTGAAGTGTTTTTGCCTCATAAGGTTCTCATTACTTCCATTATCACAGGACAATTACTTCATGACTAATAATCCTTTCACATTTTTCACCAGTCTGCATCTAGAGGTAGATAGATGAATACATTTTTCCCATCCCAGGCTGACAGCTTCAGTGGTGTCTCTATTACAGAAAGAGGGGATCCACAGGCCGGCAGCATGTCGAGTAAAAGGGCCAAGGGGAAGAACACCAAGAAGCGTCCCCAGCGGGCCACCTCCAATGTGTTTGCCATGTTTGATCAGTCTCAGATCCAGGAGTTCAAAGAGGCTTTTAACATGATCGACCAAAACAGAGATGGATTTATTGACAAAGAAGATCTCCATGACATGCTCGCCTCTTTAGGTGACATTTTTACCACGTTCATGTTATCAATTCTAAAAGTCTTGATCAGTCATTTTACATGAGAACAAACAAAATGTTTAAAAACATAAGATATTTCTTTTTGTTAAGCCATTAAACTTTGAATATGGAACTAAAGTAGAGGGACACTAACCTTTTCTTCTGTTTTGCAATTGCCAGGTAAAAATCCTACTGATGAGTACCTGGAAGCCATGATGAATGAAGCTCCTGGCCCCATAAACTTCACCATGTTTCTGACCATGTTTGGAGAGAAGCTGAACGGCACAGATCCAGAGGAGGTGATCCGTAACGCTTTTGCCTGCTTCGACGAGGAGGGTACAGGTACATTAAAGTTTCAGCAAGCCGCTTTTCTATTTCCGTTTACAAAGAAAGGGAAGGACCATCCTTTCCTTTATAAGTTAAAACATGTTCCTCCTCTTAGGTGTGATCCAGGAGGAGTACCTGCGGGAGCTGCTGACTACCATGGGCGACAGGTTTACCGATGAAGAAGTGGACGAGCTCTTCCGCGAGGCGCCGATTGACAAGAAAGGCAACTTCAACTATGTAGCTTTCACGCGTATTTTAAAGCATGGCGCCAAGGACAAGGACGATTAGTGATAAGGGATGTGCCTTTCGAGGTTCATTCTGTACTCCATTTGCATCTTTAAATGGGATTTTATTTTATTTAGATCAGCTATATCCTTAGTTTGGCTCTTGAATAAGCTTCTCTGTGGTATAGCCTATTGAAGGTCATTTGTTTAAGCTGCTTCCTGGACCTCTGGGTCCCCTTCCAACCCTCATTTCAGAGCTCATTTTGCACATCTGTGACGACACTACAGGGTCTATGTATGTAGACCTATAAAATGACCCTAATGGAGAAAGCTGGAAATAACTGATATGAGGTGTTCACTTAAGAATAAATAACTTGTGTTTTTGTAGGACTGTTTTGACATTAAATTGTGTTCTGAGGCCAGTCATGGAATCTCTGATCATTTTTGAAATCATTTTATTTCAAAACAAAGGCAGATGCATGTGATTTATCATTCAGAGGGAGGGTTTGCAGGAAGTACAACTTCACACAAGTTACAAAACAATGTTCCATTCTACAGATGACGACACTAAATTTGACCAAAACTGCAGATGAATTAAGATTTCTTTATGTAGAATAACGATGCATGTCCAAATGTACATAAACCTAACTTGGCCATAGTGGGCAATGTTGATTGGGGGTTTCAATGTTTGTGTCTTTAAAACCTGCAGTCAAAACCAAAAATATATTTTTTGTGTATTTAAGAAAAATACTGATTCATTCTTTGCTCACAAATTTAGTCACAGTTGCTTTAAAATCTTAGATAAAATCCAATTTCTTCCGACTCCACATTGTAGTAGGCCCTTTTTTATTCCAAGAAAAAAAAACACCTATATGCATGCAGGGAAACCCTTTTACATGTGGTCCTACATTACTGTGAATGAACCTGACTGACCAGCACGGAGATTTAGGAAGGTTTCTGAGAAAACTGACGCTATGATAAGACCTGGCAGAATTTGCCTGTGTGTCTGTTCCATTGATGACCCACCTCATTTATGTGACCAATGGAGTATTTAACATGTAAGCCCCCATGTTCAACAACATACAATATGGACATCCAGATTCAGTGTGATTCACTTTCAGGGGTGCTTAACATTTCCGACTGTGATTATCAGGTTCCTATGGAGTCCAATCTTTAAATTAGGTATTTTTCAGGTCTGGGTCAATATGGAAAAAGAAATGTAAAAATATAAAATATTCTTCCTTATCCAATTGCTAACAGTTGTATTAATATTTAAAACTGACCAACTAGGCCAAAGAACCTTAAAAATTGACTCTGGAAACTTCATTTTAACATGAAAAAAGTGTCTGAACTTAGGATTACTCTTTGCCCTCTTGATTTCCTGTAGTAACGACAGGATTAAAGACGACATAAATGAGGCCTTGACCTCAAGTACACATTTAACGCCTGAAGAGTGAACACATACCAAAAATTGCTTCTGACAACCTTATGTTGCTGTTACAGAATGAGTGCAAGCCCCTGTAGAAGCTACAAACATCTTGAACAAGAATGGACTCTTAGGGTAGAAGGAACACACACAGCAGAGGACCGGTCTTATCCCAGGTGATATATTCAGAAATCACGGTTGATAACCAACACACGTTTTCAAAGGATTGTTTGTTATGAAGATGTTTCCCACACAGCACGCTCCTCACAATAAATAAAGTAGGATCTGCTTCTTACTTGAAGCACTCTGTAAACCTTACCATTGCTCACAGAGCAACTTAAAGCACGCCTAGGAGAGTTGGCTACTCTGCCACAGCCAGGTTTTTGGACTGGATCTTTGATAGGTGGTCTGATATACAAGCCTCGATCCTGTCGCACTGGGCGAGGAAATCCTATAAATACACAAGTATCATAGTTATTTTTTTTTTATCAAGACCTTTTTATTAAATATGAATGTCTTATTAGAGAAAAAAACGTTATAGGTTAACCTGCACGGTCTTTACAAGACCCTTTTTCTTGGTTTTGCAGTCAGCAAAATTTTCTGGGATGTTCTTAAAAGAGAAGCAGGTAATGTTAGGTTAGATAAGTCACAATAATATAAAACACCCCCCTAAATATAAACACAAAACCCAAAATAGATTACCATGGCATCTATTTGCTCCAGGATTTTCATGAACTGCTCAGCTGCTATTTTTACTCTGTGATCTAGTTTACTCAAAGCTTCTGCCTGGAGGTCTTTCGCCAGGAAGCCCTAAAGGAAGAACATAAAAAATAACACTGTTCACAATAGACTAAAGGACATGTCATGAACACTAATGCATAGTTAACAATAGTTACCGTGCCAAAAAATGACTGCTTACGTTCTTTAATCCAGTTAATTCCCCATCTACCGTCTCCAGCTTTTTAGCCGTCTGCTCCACAGACTTTTCAATTTCTTTCAGTTTCTTCAGTTCAGCCTCTTCCTCTGGGCTGTTCTGTTTGTGAATTACTGTAAGTACCTCCTTATTTACGTAGACTTAGACATGGTGCATGTAAAGTACTTACCCGCTTTCCAATCATCATGAGTTTGCAGCCTTCTTTTATTCCACAGCTGGAGAGACTCACTTCCATGTCCTTCAGAGACTTTCCTGTAATACCAGGTTGATGTTAGATATTAAATGGAAAGTTCACTTCTGAGTTCAATAACAGCTTACCTTTAAAAATGAGTTTCTGTGAGGCTGGTGGGACACCAGTAGCTTCACTAAGAGCGTCTGACAAGTCTTTAACATTGGGTCCTGTTCCATCCTCTTGACTTGTTAGAGTGATGCTGTGCTTAGTTGATCCTGAAAAGTACATAGGAAATAAAATTGAAACTTTATGAAAAAATTAGCATAACTACTGCAAAGTGAGATTATTGTTTTTTCAGTAATTTGAGATTCTAAACAACCATAAATTAATATTATCAAAACAAATAATAATAATTGACTACTTTGTGTGATTATTCATTAGAAATCTTAAGTAATTACAAATTAGTAACAATATTAGCACTAATACGTTACTTTTTCAAAGTACTATTTTAAAGGTGGGATTATTATTATTTTCATTTTTTCTTTACAAACAAAAATATTAATGATGGTAAACTACTTTCATTGATTAGGCAAGAGTAGTATTAATTTGTTATTTTAGATTTTAACAAATAAAGTTTTACAAATAAAATATAAGTGACAAATAAATTGACATTCCTACTAATATTACTACAAACACTACAACCACAAATCCTCCTACTGCTAATACAAATATTAAATAAAAACCTCCATGCATAATTATTGATTCATTATATGTAATGTTTAATACATTTTCAATAATAATATTTTTAAAATACACTCCTTCCTTGTGTGAATATTATTGTAGATTGTTTTTAATTTTTTTCTCCCTGGCCTGAGAATGAGGAACACCAATCCAAGAAAAAAAAAACAAGCGTACTGATTGTGTTTGTGTTAATTATTTCTTTACTCCTGCTAACAGAAACATCAGGGATAGAAATGTACCTCTATATTGTTGCATAAAGATTGTTTTGTAAATCCTAAAGAGCGTGATAAAATGTATTCAAAACAATAGGCATAAAAGACCCGACATCAATTAAGTCTAGCTTGGACGTATTTAACTGAAGCTGACCTATCTAAAAATGCTTAAAAAGTGATAAACTCCATTCAAACATGGTTGTTTCTTTGAAATTAGCTCTATAAGATTAGCATCTCCTAGCTCCAAACTACGCTTTATAAACATTCAACACTCTATGACAAACCTAACGTTACAATGCAGAAAAGGTATTACCGTATGCGACTGTCACAGTTATTGTTTTCTCTGACATTTTGCGTTTTAGCTTCCGTTCTCACATACAACACAAACTATGCAGCTAACTGTTGCTAATTGCTAACTTGTTCCGGTGAAGACCGGAAGCACTTTATTTTATATTTTTAGTCATTTTTTTTAAGAAGTCTTCTGTAAAAAGTACATACATGAAATACCCCTTCAAAATGAATTATCGTGTGGCTTTAGTACTGTCAAAATGTGTTTCTGAAAAAAGAAACATAAAACACAGATGACTTTTAGAACTGGATTTGACAGCATGGATTTGGCCTTCAACAGGCTCTGTGGCGCAATGGATAGCGCATTGGACTTCTAGCTAAGCTCAAGAGAAGAGATTCAAAGGTTGTGGGTTCGAGTCCCACCAGAGTCGCGTTTTTAAGTACTGACATATTGTTACCAACGTTATAAAAAGGTCATTAACAGTTGAGAAAAAAACTCATTTATCCAATACTTGGACAAAGAAAAATATATTTTTAGGGGAAATTTTTACAGTGAACATACTGAAACAGCAGTGATCTCAAAGGTGCGGCCTGGGGACCATTTGCGGCCCTCTAATTGATTTTGTTTGGCCCTCCACCACAATTCTAGAATGAAGCAAATCTGGCCTGCAAGAACAGGCAGCTGAGCAGATGGACACTTTTTTAAATCTTAAAGAACCACGAAGTTTAAAGAACAACAAACATCCAGGAACGCATGCTCAGGGTCCCAAGACCAACAAAAAAAAAAGTCTTCTAGCCCAAAAGAGAAAAGGATCAACTGAAAAAATTAGGAAACAGTATGTCTTTCTTTTAATAACACAGCTGAAACAGACCATTAGATGTTTAGGATCTACAATGATTTACAGATCAGTTTTTTTTTTTACAAAAGTCTATATTCTTTGTTTCAGTAAAATCTTGCACGTTTAGGTTATTGATGATTTCGGCCTTCGTGGCAGAAAGTTTGGACACCACTGCTGTAAAGTCAGAAAATGTTTGATTCACCAGGCAACATTTATTTTCCTGTAATGTATATTAGGCTTGTAAATAGACAGCTCACAATATTTTCTTTTTTTTTTTACTCGACATTGAACTGAAATGCTGAGCCCTGCATATATTTATTTTTGATATGTTTCTTATTCATTTTCGGCAGATAATGCAAAACTGACCCTGGATCTTTGCAAAACATTAACCAGATTTCTAAACTTGAAACCTTTGCAAAATATATGGCATTACAGGAGTGCTGGTGGTGCAGGGGCGAAACATGTGACCCATGCCTGAAGGCTACAGTCCTCAACACCGTCATCATGGGTTTGAATCCCAGCTTTTGCTGCATATCTTCATCTCTATCCCCCCCTTTAAAGGCCACTAGTGTCACAAAAAAGATGCAGTGTTGCCTTTGTGAAATCCTGCAAAAGAACAGTTTTGCAGGGTACAGCAAAACTTTTGCAAAAGTCTTTTTTATCCAAAAGGTTCCTTCTTTTTACCTATTCCTTCATTCTTTTCAGAATGAAGGAAAAGCTGTCCTTTGTCAGGGTGTTGCAAAAGGAAACGTTTGCTGGACATTGCAAAACCTTTGCAAAACATCTTTTCTTCACCCTAAAGTTTCCCGTTCACAAATCATGCGCTGTTAATCACAAGAAGGAAACAGGTGAAGGATCTCAAAGGTTTCTGAGGAATCTTGCAAAAGAATAAATATTCTGTGAGATTCCAAAAGATTTTCTTCTAAACATTTTCTGACATCCTACACAGGAAAACTCCTTTCAGTGATATTGCTGCTAATCTGCATTTGTTTTCTCCAAAAGATTTTCTTTTAATTTAGAATAGTTTTCAGATATCATACACAACCAATATGCATTAAGATAAAGGATTTATAAATACATGCTTGTTTGCGTATCAAGTCTTTGCAGCTTGAGTAATTCCTGGTTTTAGTATTTTTGTAAAGTGGCACCAAACTACATATAGAAAATCAAAGTGGAAGACACAAAGATATAGAAATATAAAGAATGGTTTTAGCCACAGCGCTAATGTTTAGAAAATACCGTATGAATCAAATAGTTCAGCAAGAGGACTCAAGAGTTTAAAAATCAATAATAAAGAGAAAGAAACAAACTCCAAAAAAAAAAGAATAAGTTTGTAATCAATTAATTACCAACATCAATTTTAAGATAAAAGACATCATTTATTTTGCACGTTTCAAGTACCCCTGCAGATATTTTAAACAGGCAGATAGTGGGAATCACCTCCACCTTTGAGCTCTCAACAAAACATTAAGGACTTAAACAAGACACAAAGCTATCAAAATGCCCAAATAAATTAATAATAACAGTCATGAATAAGACTGAAAAGTTGGTTAGGACGACAATTAGAAAATGATGGCGAATACTTATTTTAAAGGCCACATGCTAACATGGTAGTAGTAACCATACACAATCCAACACCAGGGTAGCTTCAAAATAGTAGTGTTCTCAGATCCAATGGGTTTGCATGTATAAATGTTACTCTACATAAAAAAGTGTTTTCAGTTGAAGTGCAGTTGTCTTCGTGTCACTTTTGTTTATGTGGCAGGAATCTGAGGCAGGCCGAACTCATCCACCAAAACCCCGTCCTGAAAAAGAAAGAAGCAAAGAACAATCATCTGTAGAGTAAATATTCATTTATTTTACCGTAAACAGCTTCTGAAACTGGCTGAGATATTTCAAAACAGCATATACCTCAAATATTACATGATATGCTTGAGATATTTAAGGAGTTAGTCAAAAGCATGTTGAGACAATTGGAAAATATTGACTTTGGCTGATTTCTTTTTCTCAAATCCTGAATTTAATATTCGTCTATGGAAGACCTAATATGTGTGCTTAAGGAAACAGCTATGAAACAACAAGTACAGATTTGCCAAATGCCAGAGAGAAAAAGGAGGTTTGATTTACAAATTTCAAATCATTTTTAAATATTTCATATGATAACTAAACAATGTAAACAGGCAGCTGTGTGGATTTCTGGAAAACCTCAGACTCACAGTATATTCATCCCCCTTGGAAATTTCCACAAGCTTAATGTATTGTATTGGTATTGTATTTTTAGGTGATAGACCAACAGAAAGTACTACATAACTCAGAAGATACATTGTGTCAAGCTTTGTTAAACAAAAAAGTGTAGCGTGCAAATACCATTAGATTCAGCTGCTTTCAATCCGATACCCCGAAATAAACACCAGTGCTACCAAATGACCTTAAAAGTCCACCTGACATAAATCCAGCTGCTCTGTGAAGGCATCAGAGACATGTTGGAGAGCATTAGTGCACAAACATCATATCGACCAGACAGGTCAGGGGTACAGCTGTGGAGAAGTTAGGCTCAGGTGGAAAAATACGTCAACAGGACTCTTGAGTCGTGCACTCAACAAATTTGGACTTTTTTTTTTTTAAGTGGAAAGAAGAACACCATTGTTGAAAGAAAGCCTTCAAGTTTGCAGTTTGCCACAAGCCATCTAGGGGACCAAGTAAACATGTGGAAGACGATGCCACATCATCTCGAACACACCATCCCAGCAGTAGAACATAACAGTGGGAGTATCATGCTGTGGGATGCTTTTCTTCAGAAACCCAGAGATGATGGAGAGATCAATAGAGCTTAATACAGGGCAACCATTGAAGAGGCTGCAAAAGACTTGTATATTTTGCAAAGAATAATGGGATAAAGATTTCACTCTGTGTACATTAAAGCTGGGAGGGACATGCCCTACATGAGCTGCAGCTGTAACTGCAGGACAAGGAGGTTTTCCAAAGTACTGACTAATGGAGGCTGAATACAAATGCATTCCACACTCAAATATTTACAAAGAACTTTTTAAAAGTATGTTTCCTTTTCCTTCCACTTCAGAATTATACACTGCTTTGTGTTGGTTCAACACAAAAAATCCAATTAAAGTACCTTGAAATTGTTGGATGTAAGCTGATAAAATGCAGGCAGGTTCCGGAGGTATGAATACTTTTGCAAGGGACTGAAGACGGTATTTCACTGCTAACCTTAAATGTCAAACTGGATCTGCTTATAATGGTGACCAGTGGACCATTACCTTGTTTGTCTTGCTGTCGCTGGGAATTCCTTCTGGGATAGATGGAGCAGCCGACGCTTCGTCCAAGTAGGAGGTGTCATCATCCAGCAGCAGCTCATCCCCCAGGGCATCCAGCTCTGAAACAGTTTCAAATTCATGCTTATTTTTGAAAACTAATAATGCAGTAATTATTACTTTTAGTCCAATTCACATTTCATTTCCTCAGTAAATTTTCAATGTGGTTTGTCCTGCTCCCTTCATTTGCTGTCAGTGAGGCTTGCAGACATGACTGATGTGCAGGATATTATTTTCTCTCATCACTCACGAGAAAAATAAGGGCAGCAATGTAATTAGCAATCTGCTGTTGACGCTTTTTCTCTCATTAACTGTGATCAGTCATTGTGAAATACTCATTTGCCCAAAATATGAAGAAAACCTTTAAAGTTTTATGCCCAACCTGCTTCAAGATCCTCCTCGTCGATGTCTGGAGTGCCGTAGCTGCGGCTCAGGGACTCCTGTACCTCGCCGACTTCCTCCATCATGTCTTCCAGCTGGTCTTGTAAATCCTGCAAGTCCAAAGCAAAAAAAAATCCCGTTTTTTGAAGTATAAAAATGGCATAAAACATTTTTTTAGCCAATGACTAGTAGACTTAACAAAGACCTGTATTTATCTTGTCACCTCGCACAGTAAGCAGGGTTGGCAAAACGAGCCCATACAAAGTACAGTATTTTCATCTGCCAAACAAACAATTGTTCTTTTTTTCTTAAAAGGGGATTTTCCCCCACTGAAAAGGTGTGATCATTTTGCATTTTTCCAAATTGTTTTGATCAGAGATTATGCTGCTGCAATAAAATCTTAATTCCGTTTAAAGCTTTTTACACATCATTTACCAGGGGTGCCAACATGTTCATATGCATCTGCACTGAAGAGAAGCAAAAATAAACTTAATTCTGTTCATTAAGCCAAGTTTAACCATGCTAGACTGTTTTTTTACTGTCGATTCCTAAAATCAAAAAATATCTACTAGTACATTAAAGAAAATAATGCCAATCTCACTAGTTGACACCCTTTGTGTGCGAGAAACAAGCTGTATTATTCAAAGGACAAAAAAAAAAAAAAAAAAGAGTATTTCACAAACATACGTCAATCTGATCAAGTTTGACGTCCTTGTAAGCTTTCTTCATTTCCTTTGCACCGATCTTCATTGCCTCCACCTGGGGAGAGGAAACAGGTAGATGAATGTATATTTAGTCACTGGCACTATAAGCTGACTTGTTGAGGAGAAGGTGAGTCAAGACAGAGCTCTGCCTTACGATTGATGGCCTCTAGAATAAAGCATGATTAGAAGCTTAAGTTTAGGTTCAACTCTGGTGATTTGGTGTCAGAAGGGTGGCTGTGACATTGTTTCATTTGCAATGTTTTTGTAGGAACTTGGCTCTCTCTGGCGAGACACTTCAATTTCTGATGTTTTTATATATTTTTGAAGGATTTTTTCCTTTTTATAAAAACAATTTCTTCGATATTGTGTTATACACTGAACTCAGACTGCCCACTCCAAACTGTGTAAAACATAAATTTACAGCAGTTTGATTAACAATTTCCCCAGACTCTTACTAAGAAAAAGAAAATATTTGTATATTTGTAGATCTTGCTGTCTGGAGGATGAACCAAATAGTAATTACACAAGCATTACTGGTTAGCAATCTGTGATGTCAGTTGTTGGTTGGGTTGAAAATGTATTAAACACAGAGAGTGTTAAACATAAAAATCTAACAATACAGTAGAGACACTTAGGCTTTTGGGATTGGGGTATGGTCCTCTTGCTCCCTCCCCAGCACTTGTGCTGGTTCGGTGGGGACTGAGGGTGTGGGGATGGCCTGGGGGTCTCTGACAGCATCATGGAAGTGTTGGCTGGTGGCTTGCCCCCCCCTTGGTGTGACGTTGCTTGTGTGGTTCCTCAGACTACGTCCCTAAGTGGTGGGCTCCCAACTGGTGATCTATGGCTCCTGGCGATGTGTCGGGCCAGCCATGGGCCGCAGGGGCTACAGTGGGCATCCCTCCCTCTTGACCTCTCAGGGGCTAGCTCACTAACTGGGATGGCAATGTGCCCTCCCTACCTTGGTCCTTCCAAGTTCTGGTGCCTGCCCCATGTGTTGGGGGCTCTTGTCTCCCCTGCTTGGTGCTGGGCGGTCTTGGTGCCGTGGGTTGGTGCGGGGGGACTCGAGATGCCGGTGTGGCTGGGTCGTGGAGTCTCGGTGCCCTAAATCTTACCCTGTGCCTTTTTAGCCTAGGGGCTGCTTGTCCTGTGCTTCACTGACAACCTAATGGCTGCCCTGGGGTGATGCCTTGTGTCTGTCTCACTGGGGCTGCTGCGGCTTTCTGGAGCCGCATCCACCTGCTCTTGGGTGCTGTGTGTTGCCGGCCTTCTACCGTTCTCTCCACCCTTACAACTGCGCACCTCCAGGTCACAAACTCACTCACATACATCGGATACAGATACTCTTAAATGACCCTTGTTGTTTTGCTTCTATTATTGCTTCTATAATACAGTTTTGCAGCTTGCAAGTTCTTTTAAATCGTTTTGTTGATTTAATGAATTTGGGATTTCCAGAATAATAAAGTGTTGCAACTCCTTGTCTGTCTGTGCCATGTAGTTTGCTCTGCATGTTGTGTTTGGACAAAGTGAGAGTTGATCAGAAAGCAGCTGAAACACTAGTTATTACATGAGACAGGCTTTTTAATGTCACTGGTGACAGTTAAGTGGGACACAATAACAATACTAATGTAGACCATGTAATGGTAATGAAATGTGCTGCGTTTCTAGGCGTATACAAGGCCCTGATTTTCGTTTTTTTTTTTTTACAATCCCTAACCCTAGCCCTTTTTTTCAATGTAATGTCAGTTTGAGACGCAGTTTCAGAAAATGCCTAATCTTAAATTACTAAAATAACATCTGAGGTAAAGAAAATCCTAGTCAGGACTTCCCTAATCCTAATTGTTGTTTTATTCAAGTTGATTGGCTCTTACTGTAGTTTTTGTGTCCTTCAAGGTCTGGATTGTGTAGTTTGCCTGCTCCATATTGAATGACTGCTGGGCCAGCTGCTCCCTTTGACCCTCATACCTGTGAAAAAACAGTACAGTAGTTTCAAACATGTTTTGACAATCAAATAAAAAAGTTTATCTTCTTGAATGCTAAAACAGTTGGAGGCTGTTTACCACAGTGTTTTAAGATTCATAGCAAGATCTCTCACCCATCACTGTCTTCTGTATTCTTTTGTTAACTGGACATCGTTATCCACAATGACATATTCATTGGACCAATCTAATGTGCCTTGCGAAGTATTTGGCCCCCTTGAACTGGTCAACCTCTTGCCACATTTCAGGCTTCAAACATAAAGATTTAAATTCTAATTTTTTGTGAAGAATCAACAACAAGTGGGACACAATCGTGAAGTGGAATGAAATTTATTGGATGTGTCAAACTTTTTTAACAAATAAAAAACTGAAAAGTGGGGCGTGCAATATTATACGGCCCCTTTACTTTCAGTGCAGCAAACTCACGCCAGAAGTTCAGTGAGGATCTCTGAATGATCCAATGTTGTCCCAAATGACTGATGATGATAAATAGAATCCACCTGTGTGTAATCAAGTCTCCGTATAAATGCACCTGCTCTGTGATAGTCTCAGGGTTCTGTTCAAAGCGCAGAGAGCATCATGAAGACCAAGGAACACACCAGGCAGGTCCAAGATACTGTTGTGGAGAAGTTTAAAGACGGATTTGGATACAAAAAGATTTCCCAAGCTTTAAACATCCCAAGGAGCACTGTGCAAGCAATCATATTGAAATAGAAGGAGTATCAGACCACTGCAAATCTACCAAGACCCGGCCGTCCCTCTAAACTTTCATCTCGAACAAGGAGAAGACTGATCAGAGATGCAGCCAAGAGGCCCATGATCACTCTGGATGAACTGCAGAGCTCTACAGCTGAGGTGGGAGAGTCTGTCCATAGGACAACAATCAGTCGTACACTGCACAAATCTGGCCTTTATGGAAGAGTGGCAAGAAGAAAGCCATTTCTCAAAGATATCCATAAAAAGTCTCGTTTAAAGTTTGCCACAAGCCACCTGGGAGACACACCAAACATGTGGAAGAAGATGCTCTGGTCAGAAGAAACCAAAATCTAACTGTTTGGCCACAATGCAAAACGATATGTTTGGCGTAAAAGCAACACAGCTCATCACCCTGAACACACCATCCCCACTGTCAAACATGGTGGTGGCAGCATCATGGTTTGGGACTGCTTTTCGTCAGCAGGGACAGGGAAGATGGTCAAAATTGATGGGAAGATGGATGGGGTCAAATACAGGACCATTCTGGAAGAAAACCTGTTGGAGTCTGCAAGAGACCTGAGACTGGGACGGAGATTTATCTTCCAACAAGACAATGATCCAAAACATAAAGCCAAATCTACAATGAAATGGTTCACAAATACGTATCCAGGTGTTGGAATGGCCAAGTCAAAGTCCAGACCTGAATCCAATCGAGAATCTGTGGAAAGAGCTGAAGACTGCTGTTCACGAACGCTCTCCATCCAACCTCACTGAGCTTGAGCTGTTTTGCAAGGAAGAATGGGCAAGAATTTCAGTCTCTCGATTTGCAAAACTGATAGAGACATACCCCAAGCAACTTGCAGCTGTAATTACAGTAAAGGGTGGCGCTACAAAGTATTAACGCAAGGGGGCCGAATAATATTGCACGCCCCACTTTTCAGTTTTTTATTTGTTAAACAAGTTTGACACATCCAATAACTTTCATTCCACTTCACGATTGTGTCCCACTTGTTGTTGATTCTTCACAAAAAATTAGAATTTTATTTCTTTATGTTTGAAGCCTGAAATGTGGCAAGAGGTTGAAAAGTTCAAGGGGGCCGAATACTTTCGCAAGGCACTGTATGAATCAATACTTGGACTGTTACCATTATGCTTGTCAAGTTGTATATGCCATAAACAGCCAAAACCTGTGCTCTTAGGACTTCTTAACCCTTTAACGTTTCATTAAACGTTTCAGTTAACCTCTGTTGTTTCTTTTGGTACTCATCTTCCCACTGGTGTTATTATAACCAGTTCTAGCGTTGTTGTTCTAGTGTTGATGTGTGAATAAGTCTCTCTTGAAAATGAGATTGTGAATTTCAATGAGGCTAACATGTATAAATAAAGGTGAAATAAAAATAAAAACAAAACAGAGGTTAAATATTGAAAGCCTGATCAACATGAAAAAAAAAGGAAAGGCAAATTTTCTTTATAATAGAATAGAATACAAAAGAATAAATCAGAATAATCATTTAATTGTCCTCAGATAGGGAAAATTTTAGTGTTTTAACACTTTACAGACATGAAAAAATAGTAAATGTAGATCCTAAATATACAGGTGAATAGATGCCTTTGCAAAAATTGTGTTTGTTTTGCACAAAGGTATGCTATGTACAAGAATCTGGAGATTTGTGCAAAGAACAGCAGGAGTGTAAAGCATTTATGTGTGTTGAGAAGAATACTAGTTGCACAGTCTAGTTTGAAACCCATCACTGTTCAAGTTTACAGAAAACATAAATTGTACACAGGTTTAAACTGAAAATACTAAATTATAATGATAAAATCTTTTGAAAAAAGTCAATCCTAAATGCTTTTCACTCTGCCTCCACCAAACTCAGACCAAGAGTTAATGGCAATTTAAGAGCCCTCCTACCAGGACCTTTTTTTTCTCTCGCTAAATTAGCAACGGCTTAAACTTGGTAGTTTAACCTGGAAATGGTGGACAGGAAATTGGAAAATGATTCTGTTAATAACACCATCCCACAGGTAGCACTTGTTCCTGGTTCATTGTCATCTGCTAAATCACAGTTAAAACATGTGCATTCAACTTGCAAACAATGTCTGAGTATTACTATGGATGCCCAGGTATCAATGTTTGAGATCCTTGGATGTAGACAATGAAGTTGCTATAAATGGTCAGCCGTATCAGCGATGCAGATCCACACTGTTCCAATCTAAATACTCACATTCTCTTCTGCTTTAGGACTCTCATGGCCTTCTGTTTCACCATATTCTGCATTCAAAACGAATAGAAACATCAATGCTTGACATGTTTTCCTTTCATTCAGTGGAACAATTTGAACACAACATTTCTATACCTTCGAGGGCCCGTCTCTCATCTTTTTCAGTTGATCTTTGTACTTCAGCAGCTCAGCATCGAGCCTACCTATTTTCTTTTCAATGGACTCTGCCCTGGCATCCACCTAAAAGGAGATGAGATCAATTAGCTGTAATGATTTCCAGCATCCTGCGTTTAAAATGACCTGCTTTTGTGAGTGTGTGTGGGTGTGCGTTAGAAGTAACAGTGAGGTAAAAGCTTCTCAAATAACTGAGGTTAACAAACATCAATTTTTCACATCCCAGCAGCAGGTGTAAAAAGGACAGCTCTTTTGTTTGTCTCATGTGTCAGCGGGGATAATTAACAGTAACCTGTGAGGTAATTAGCCCGGCATTGACTGGATTTCTGTGGCCGTGTTAGCCAAGTAACACCACCGGTGGTCACATAATGCAGTCATAAACAACAATACCTCTGAGCTTGACAATATGACAATATACTCACAGTGCTGATACAGTCCGAAAGGTTCGGAGGAGGCGCTTTGGGCTTTCCGCGTCCAAATATTCTGTTCATTTTCAAAACCTCTGGTGACCTCAGAGCCCTTAGTTTTCTTTAAATACACAATAAGCAGCATCAAACGGAAAGGATTCCTGCATTGGAGACACCCGGAAATAACGGTCCACACGCAAAACGATAGGATTGGTTGGTGTGGAGATCGTGACCAATGAGAGACTGGATCAGTTGCTGCCGTCTAGCGATGAGCTGAGGTACTGCACGTTTCAGAGAGACCCTTTTGTCCCTACATACATCATCCATCAGTCTTTGTTAGTTCTCCTCTGCAGAGACGCTGGCGTAAAATGTAGACTTTAATCAAGATCTATCTATCTATCTATCTATCTATCTATCTATCTATCTATCTATCTATCTATCTATCTATCTATCTATCTATCTATCTATCTATCTATCTATCTATCTATCTATCTATCACATACATTTGACAGCTTGACATTTTGGACTGAAACAGCCTTTTAGTGCAACAGCTCACCTGATATATGACACAATGCTCATGTTTGCTCACTGTAATCTAATGAATGGGTGGAATTTCAGCTAAAGAGTCCCTCAGTCAGTTTAAGTATCGATTTGGTGTAGTGATGTGATGATTTATTAATTTAATTTAATGTAATTTTTTTGTAATTTCACCTGATTGTAATGCATTTTGTTCGATATGTTTTCAACAATGCTTTCTAAATAATTTTACCCTCACTTTGGCTTCTGTATGTCTGTAACATTGGAAAGGTTTAAGGCCAATCTGATTCTGGGTTTCCAGTATCCTGTGTTTGTCTTCCCCCACAATAATACTGACAGCTTTGCTTGGAAAAGCACAGCGGCGTTCACCTTTTGAGTCCATGCAGCCTGCAGAGCATTCGAACCACAATCCATTCATCAATGTCTTGCCACCAGCCACAACTGAAGGTTTTCCAGATATCTTTAGAGGGAGAAACAAGCCAGCTGCAAGCAGAGATTGTTTATTACCAGCAGAATGTGCTCTAGACTTGAGGAGGAATTAATTAAGCATTTATAATGCAAAAATAATGTAGTCAACTATAAATATTATTTATTGCTGCTTTGGAGCAGAACACATCTTCCTAAACAATACTTTCACAATCTGTGTCTCAATCAGTGATCTTTAGCATGCACCACATGTTTGACGGTTTTCTCTTTGAACAGTGGGGCTTATTGGATTCTTGATATGAGTAAGAGTCTATTACACAACCTGCGATGGGTAAAAGCTTTTTTAGTCACATGCACCTTGAGAGACATATACAGAGAGGAAAAAAAAAAAACCGCTGTAATCTTTTGTGATTGGAGTTGACAGCTTAATCGATGCACCCAAGGACTGATTTAATTTCCCCCTCTCTAAATCCCTCTTATCATTGCACTGATGGGGCTGTAGGTGGCTGCCACAAAAAGAAAACTTCCTCGTTCATGAGGATTTCACAGAAGTCAGCGGCTCCCGAAATATGGATTTGAGAAATGTAGAAGTGAAAGAAAAACTCTGCAGGAGTGCAGCTCTGCCCAGGACTTTGCTTCACAGTGGTGGTATCTACCACTCAGCTTTAGTCATCCTTATGAGTACCAAAGTGTTCCTTTCAGGGTGAATTTCAGGGTGAATTTCTTTTGCTTTTGTGTAAAACTTTGACAAATGGTCTTTAAAAAGTATTTGGGCTTTTAGATCTGCCTTATTTCCTGATCTGCTCCCTTTTGAGTGCAGCCACTTAGTCGGTTAGCTATTAAAAGAAAAATTATTTTGTGAACAAAGCCCTAAAAGAATGACCCGATCCAAAAAAGTGGATTGTCTATCATAAAAAATGTTTTTGCCAAGCCTGCAGTCTGGCGTCATTTAGCTGCTTTACTCAATTGTTTTGTTGCATAACCTTGATGGAAAAGGAAATTAGATGCAAATCAAATGTCTGAATCACAGTTTTCAAGGTTCACAGTTATCCTTGCTGTCCCACAGGTGGAAAAGCAAGCATTCACATGATGACATAACACAAAATGGGATAAATAGGAATTTTTATGTCTGATATAAATATGCAAAATGAAAATGTGCCAGTCTAATGCAAGGAATTCATCCAGGATGCTAAATGCCCTAAAGCATATCAATGGCATTTGGGATGAAGGATATATGGAGGCTTTCATTCATCTGAGCAGGTGGCCTAGAACAATAACCTGAGGTTAACAGCTTGAGTGCATTGATTGTGTGGTCCTAAAACTGAGTAGAAGCTCTTTAAGAGTCAGTATATAGCTTCACAATTTCACACAAATGCCAGTCTGGTTTATATTTGCACAAACTCTAAGCTGGGTGTTTTCTATTACATAAAGTAATCAACTAACACTTAAGAGTTCGTTGTTATGATGGCACAAAACATGCAAACCAAACAACCAGATAAAACTGAGGAAAAATGTGGAATCCTTTGTCATGTCTGGGGTCAGTTTCTGCCTCAGGTGGGAGAGTTCAAGTGTCTTGTTCAGGAGTGCTGGTAGAATGGAGCAGGGGAGAGGTAGATAGATTGGGGCCACATCTACTGGTTTCGGAAGAAAGGGCTTAGCCAATAAGCACAGCTGACGATTTGCTGGTACATCTACATTTCCAACCTAACCTATTGCTTATGAGTATATGGAGAGTTGTGTGTGTTGTTGCGTCGTCGTCGATTAGGTGTCCAGAATAGAGGGTTGGGTGTGGGAGGAAGGAAAGGAGTGAGGGGAAGATGTTTTGTTGTAATCATACTGTTTCTCTGGTCATATGTGGGTGTGGGGACCAGCGTTAGAGGATAAGGTAAACAAACGCCGCATCCGACTGCGTGAGGTGAGCGGTAAGACATATACGAAATAGCTCTTTCCCCAAGGGGTTGTTTTTTTTATACAGATACCCACCATTTGAAGAGTGTGGCAGCGCCGCGTAGACCGACTAGCGACGAATACAGTACGTGGACTCTGCAGGGAGGGCTGACGGAGTTGTTCGAGATATTTCTGGAGGGGCTGGCGTAGTGTGTGTGCATTCAATTGTTGCATTTATAACCCTCAATACAGAGTATGGAGTCCAAACACGCCAACTAGGTTAGAGGGCCGTAGATTAAAAGGGAAAAGCAACAATAGCCGTGTGACCATCATCATTTTGACTGGAGCAATATTCTCTTGTGTTTTTCATTTATTATTTTATAAAAAATTGCACCGGCAGCTCACCATTGCAGATTCTGGTACATGGTCTCTGTGCATCACAGGTCAGAGCGAGAAAATACTTTGACACACCCATCTCAACAAAGAAAACAACGAAATACAAAAAAAATAACCCCACCCAGTTCTTCTTCTAGTATTATTTTTTGAGGTGGACCAATATTGTGTGATGGGTTGCATTACCGCCACTGTCTGGTATGGGGATGGGTAGATAATCTTTCAGGGTATTTAAATTTCTTATTTCTATTAGTAACATTCAGTGCAGAAGTACATATTGTGGGTTATTTTAGTTTTTTGTGTAATAATGTAAGTGGGATTATGAATATGTTTGCTACTTAAACTTCTTTGCAAGTAAGCTATCAATGAAAATTGTCTTATACATCAAATTCTCTCCTCAAATTGTTTTCTTTCTTGTTCATATTTCTGACACTTCAATGATTATCTGTTCTAATTGTTTCCTCCTCTCCACAATAATCACATTTTCCTGTATTGATGGATTTTTATCTTAAACACTGTAGAAGTAAGTCCTGTTTGTCCAAATCTTAATCTTGTGATTAACCTTTCCTCTTTTTCTGCTCCTTCTTCGCAGTTTCTTACTTCTCCTACTATCGTGTTTGTCTAGAACGATACTTCTTCTTTTCTTCTATCCGGCCACGCTTTTACCACTCTTTCTTGATTTTCTGTTTAATGACATTTTCGCCTCTGAACCTACTAATATTATTATTTATAAAGCGAATGTTATTTTGTGTTGCCTTCTTTGCTCATCCTGTCGCACCATCTCATTCCCCCAACTCCTATTGTCGCTGGTACCCATAAAGACTTTATTAATTCCTCATCCTTTGTATTCTGAATAAGTTTTTTTTTTCCAACAATGTCTGGCCTACAATCTAATGTGATGGGTCTAAACATGATGAAATGAAGATTTTGTGGCGTATTGAGTTGTGTCATAGAAATAATTAATAATAAAATAATAAAATAGAATTCACAGTATTTAACTGTATCTTGCCATGACATTGCTGTCTTGTTTGATTATTAGATTGATTAATAGAATTTTCTTGACCTACTGAAGAAATACACGGCCGCCTGCCTTAAGCGGTGATTAAATGAAGAATGCTACAATGCTAAATGTGTAGAAAAGTACTGCTGGAACATTCTTTTCCAAGAGAAGTGCATCTCTGTACATCTGTACAAGCAATACTTTATACAACCATGACAACCTTTAATATTATACCATCTTGCCAAACAACATTACGTGATGTACCTATGTTGTATTTTCATCACTCCTGTGATTTGCCTCTTTCAGAATGTGATGTATGTCAAGAGATAAATCTGCATTAGCATAGTGGTAGGTAGCCTGTCACCCTTTGAGTGATGGGAGAAAATGAATTGAATAGGCATATTTTGTTGCTGTAATTTCTATGCTATAAGCAGCAAGCCCTTCAAGAGCAATATTTAAAGATAGTTTGAATTTGCCAAATAAGCATTCACAAGTAAAATCTGTTTGTAGTCGACAGACAATAAAGCGAAAACTTGGAGCAGCCTTAATGGCATTTGCAACACTGTTATAGGAGAATTTAAGGCTACATCTAGTCATCAACGCAAGATTTGGGGGAAGGACTTTCAGAAAACAGGAACATGCAATATTGCTGTTGAATATTGAGATGACATCAACTGTGATTAAGCAACATGCTCCTCAGTCTTTCCTTTTGCATAATTATGATGACACTCATCACCCACTATTCTCTTTAAGCTTCAGCACCTTGGTTATTGTCAGGAATGGACATAAAAAGCCAATGAAAGATCATCCAACTGGTGACCTATATTATTGGCAAAAAGTGTCTGGATTCATGGCAAGTCATATAAAAAACAACCAAATATTTGTATTCAAGCAGTGCTTTGCGTTTGCGAGATTTCACTTTCTTAAACTGCAATGACGATTACGACCCGATATACTGTGCAGCTCCAGGGATTTATCAAACAGATTTTAATAAAGCGAAAATTCGAAATCCATGGTGCTTTTCCAGCTACAGAAAGGAGTTGCCTGCCATAAGATGGTCTATGTATACATACAGAAATAAATGGATTCACAACAGTTAAGCACATGTGAAATTGATGATTTGCTTATGGATACAGATGAAAAAAGGCTGGGAGAACATGGCAACATTTGGGAACAAAATACAAAGGTCAGACTTGATAAAAGCAACATTAGGAAACATAAACTAGATTGTAAACAAGTTGTTTCAATTCTCTGCAGGTCCACTGCTGTTATTTGGTACACATTTACTTTATTACATATGTATAACTTATGTAACTGAACTTGGTTTGACAGAATGGATTCTGTGCACATAAAATCTTAGTTGCTTAAGATAGTGCTTCCATGAGCATGCTAAAATAGAAGGACAATTTCCAAGCCTTCCACTTAGCAAGGTTTTTCAAAACCGACACCTTGAAATGCTTGTATCTTTTCTCAACACTGGGTCACAGGTTCTCATCAAAACAGGGCAACAAATTAGTAAAAAGAGTCAAAGGTTCTGATGTTCCAGTCCCTAAATCTGCTCATAATGATCCTCTACAATTGGTTGAAAACTCGAGAGTATGTGAGGAACCAGACCCTGAGCTCTGGGTTTTCTGTGAAAAGCATTTCAGAGAATCAGCAACAAACCTTTAGACATGAATAAATATGTCTATGAAAGGAGATCCAACTTGTACCATAAGCGGAAGACAATGGATGGATGGAGATCAACCTCCAAAGAAAAATGAACAACTATGTTGAACACTTTTTGCTCTCTTTGATAGGGTAAAATGATAAGCTCTGTCATTTCACCTGAATGACCAAGACCAACTTAGTCAGAAAACAAACTGCTTTAACTGATTGCTACTTGGTAGCTTTTTTTTTTCTTACACCAGGATCAACTAAATTAGCTTTAATCTATAAAATTTAGGACTTGTTAAATATGGAATGGATCGATCAAAGATAAAATATAGAGCATTCAGATTATAGTTTGCAATCTGTGGTCTTTATTTTGACAAATAAAGACAAGTAAAACGAGCTACAATGTTTTGTTTAGCATCTAATATAAAAAAAAAAAAAACATGAACTTGGAGGGTCTAAAGGGCAAAAGAAGAGGTCAAATGGCCCCTTTTTGAGAATGCATTTATCTGTAAGATATGTGTCAGTGACTCAGTAAGAAAATAAAAATAAAGTTGCCCTGTAGCAAATCAAAGATGAACAATATTCATTATTTATTGAGGTAATATTTTTTTGTAAAAAGACAATAATTTATCAGTAATTTATCTATTTTTTATCTTACATACAAAGAATAATCTGGAAATCTAAACATTAAATAAATTTGATACTTTTCCAGATTGTGGAGAAACCCTTACCCCAGTGCGCTAATAATTAAATAAATCATTAAAACTAGGGCCATCTCCTCTGCTATGCCAGCCCATCCAAACATTCAGATTACTGAGACAAGTCAACCTTCAACAGTGCAGACAGAGTGCCTGCATTGGTGGCATAACATGAAGTCAAGTTGTTCTGTGGTGCAACATTTACGTGGCATTTATGCAAAGTTCATAGCAGCAGTGGAAATGTTTTTTATATTTTGCATCTCTTGAGTCATAACTCTTATGCTACACAACGTTTTTGACTATTACAAAAAATCTGCAACAGCTGACTTGCTTCAAGCTGTGTACAAAAAAAACAAAAAAAAAAAAACAATGCTCAAAGTAATTCCTTTGAACTTGCATATCTTGATTTACCATAGAAACGCAGGGAGGAAACAATAGTTTGACAGGGATATCTAGAAGCCAGAAGATGCTTTTTATTGTTGTACTGTATCCAAATTTGTATCTTCCTTTTACAGAGACTGTACTCAGTGTTCGAAAGAGACCACTCATAAGCAAGTGAGCACATCCAGCAGCTTTGTAAGATGAATCCAAAGATAACACATTGATGTCTTCCAGAATTATTCTGTATGTTCTGAAGGACATGTTGATACAATAACAGAAATGAACTAATGTAGCACTGCCCAAAACAAAAGCTATAGAGACTGAGTGTGAAAGTGTATAGCACTTTGCATCCTTTTTTTTGGTATGGTAGGAACACAAAACTCCACTCAGTGCATTTACTGGGTAGGCCGTAAAGTTCAGCATAGGATACATTTGAGATAAAAGCAAAGAACAATACCTGAGTTATTTTGGACTGCACAGAGGACACTATGGAAGAAGACACTGCCTTGTCTCTCTCCTGAGAACAATCCCTGAATAGAACAGAGAGGAGAAATAAAGAGAAAAACAAATCAATTGTGTTAACAGGAGCGAACATGCAATATTCATGATATTTTCTAAAATGCTCAACTTGGACAAGCATCAAGCGTAGTACAGGGAGGAAGGAAGAGCAAAAGAACAGAAAACTAAAAGATAAAAGCATTTGACCTGTAAAAATACAAATATCCATACAGAGGCCAAACCACCCCGCTAAAAACAGCCAAACGTAAAATCATGCAAAAAGTGCCAAAACTGCAGACTTCAACTTTACAATCATGGTTCTGTCTATGGCTTTTTATTTTCTCTACAGCCCAAACACTTCATAATTTAACAAGGTATTTTAAAAAAATCAAAAACATTATGCACATCAAGCTGATTGAACACAGCAGGTGAAACTGCAGACAGCTACTGATGCTGTGAGGTTTTAGACTTGGGTCCAAACTGAAAAAAGCCAGTTCCATCTATTCATTTAACTGGTGAGCTGTCTGCAAAGACAAAGTAAAAATTAGATAAGCAAATAATGTATAAGGAAACAGGTAAAAAAGTCAAATCTTGTCCTCGATTGACTGCATTCATGCGAACAAAAAAACATCTCCCTAACATGACAGCTCAAAATAAAAAAGAAAAATATATATATATTGTTTGGGTTGAAAATAGACATCCTCTAGTTGAGACAGTAGGACTAAGTTTGACAATATCCTCGTTTTGATAGATTAACACCAAAGAAAGCAGCACTTTTTAAAAACTGTAAAGAACTGTAGAGTAGGCTTTGTGCTAGTTTTATGGAATAGTTTGCATGAGCGTTGTTGAAATTAACGAACGGAATAAAGCTCTGCAGAGGCAGGTCAATGACGAGAACTTGGTTGGGACTGCCTCTGGCCTAGGGTCCCATCCATTAGCAACTATTCATTTGTGCTGGCAGCAGTTCATGGAGTGCAATCATTTATCTCTTGTGGATATCTGCCACTGTGATACACACAGATCCTTGTTTTGACAAATTGCAGCAGTCAACTGTTAGATCCTTTATGTTGTACATGGGGTGTTTGTGCGATGTGATACCTTCTCCTTTAAACTGCTCCTTAATTTTTGTTCAGTTTCAGTACAAGGATGTTATTCTCATGTTGCTACCTTAACAGTTTGGAGGGTAAGGTTGAAAACATCCTCAATAATATACTGGCCTCCGCTCTTCCATTGTACCTCATTATGTTGGTGGTCAGAACTGTTGTTTGGCAGTATTAAGAGCACACAGGTACAGACAATTTGCTGTACATGCTTGAGAGATATTTCTTGTCCATCTTTCTGTTGCCTTGACTCCTCTTTTAAGGAGGATATTGTTTTTATGGCTTTTGCTCATCTTATGTCCAAGAATCTCCTTTATTAGAGGTCAAGGTGTGTTCAGTTTGATATTGTATGTACTGAAACACTCATCTTCTAGCAAACTTTCAGAAATATCTTTGTTACTAAGCCTTAGCAAAGGACATGAGGTCCAGGAATCAATTTTCTTATGTAATTTAGTTTGCCAACGTATGTCTCTTGACCTTTTTGTCATGGTTCCCCCTTTGCTGAGGTATTTTCAATGCATGTCATTAATCTTTGGCTGTGATAGCACATTCCATTTACAAACTACTTTACATTTGTGAGCTTCAAGGCTTGTGTCCAAACAGTGACAGTATTTAGTGCCTTGCAAAATTATTCACATCCTTTTAACTTTTTAGCATTTTGTGAAGCTATAACTAAAAACTCCAATGCATTTTATTTGGGCTGAATAAGATAGACCATCACAAAGCAGTGCATAAGAGTTAAATGGATAAAAAAAATTATGTGACAGATTTAACACATTTTTTACAAAGTATTTTTTTTAAATGTGACATGGAAACCCTTAAATATCCCTAAATAAAATCCAGAGCAATCAATTGTACTTGGAAGTCACTTACTTAGTAAACAACCTGCTTGAAATTAAATCTCATTAAAAATCCAGCTGCTCTTTGAAAGCTTCAGAGGTTCATTAGAGAACCTTTGTGAACAAACATCAGGAAGACCAAGGACAGATCAGGGATAAAGGCGTG
This sequence comes from Crenichthys baileyi, assembly GCA_036173005.1. NCBI lineage: Eukaryota > Metazoa > Chordata > Actinopteri > Cyprinodontiformes > Goodeidae > Crenichthys > Crenichthys baileyi. The sequence continues at coordinate 255,637 of JAHHUM010001558.1, forward strand.
GAGAAGTTAAAACAGGATTAGGTCATTAAAGGCCTCACCTCTCACAAGGCAACGTTTAATCCATCATCTGAAAACGGAAAGATTGTGGCAGTGCTACAAATCTAGCAAGATATAGCCATCCACCTAAAGTGACAGGCCTGGCAAGGAAAACACAATTCACTTTGCACAGAAGAATGGGCAAAAAACGTCAGTGTCTAGATGTGCTCGGGAAAATATAGCACTTCATCTGCAAAGAATGGTTGTTCAACAAACCAATGACTTAGGGGAGGTAAATACAAAAGTGCCACACTTTTCAGAATTTAATTTGCAAACAGACATGAATAATTTGCCTTCCAATTCACAATTATTTGCTACTATGTATTGGTCTACCACATAATATCCCAATAAAATACATTAAAGTTTGTGGCTGCAGCATTAAAAAACGTAAACAATATAAAGTGATGTAAATCACTATATGTGAGGTGCTGTATATCCTATGGCTAAACACTTAGGTCAAATTCTGTAAGTTCAGATGGAATGCATAAAGGTTTGGAAAAATTAACCTTGAGTGGCTGAGGCTGGACGCAGGGCTCGCTGACTGGGACAAAACTCTGGGTGAGGAATATGGAGAGAAAGAAGATCCTGCAGTTCGCATCTGCCCTGACAAAGATAATAGGTTTCTTTTCTGCTCCGAAGGGGACCTGGGAAAAAAACAGCGAGACGACAACAGTATAAACAGTTTATACCAAAATGTATCAAGTGTGTAATCCTGTTTATTGCAGCTTCCATTGATAGTACTCTTAAATGAACAGTGTAACACTGCTAAGCTACCCATCAAGATAACATTCTCAATGAACAGTTCATGGTATGACAAACAAATTACACCAAGAGCCCAATAAAACAGTTAGGTCCCATTGTTTTTTAATAAAAATAAAAGCTGAAATGCATCAGACATTACAGGTTATACAACACACAAGGCAGCATCCGCGTGCTTGTTTACTTTGACATCTACTTAGAAATTAGAAATTCTCCAGAACTCTCCTGCTCTACAACAAAATGGTAAAACCTGCTGTTAAAGCTACCTGGATCTTGAATGGCCCCTGGGCAAGCTGGACTGGCTGCTGGGATGATAACGATCTCTCTCCTCTTGTCTCTTTTCAGGCGAGGGTGCCCTCCTGTCCCTCCTCCCAGGGGAACGCGAACGGGATCTGGCCACACAAGAAGACAAAAGAAAATGTAAGATGGGCATAAGCCAATACATAAAAAGAGAAAAGAGTATGAGATGGGAGCCGATCCATATAAAATAATGAAATGGGAGGAATAAAAACAGTAACAGTTTAAATCAACAAAAAAAACAAGAAACTGAAGACTTTCACAGATTCCAGACATGGAGATGCAACATAGTACAAACTATGCTAAAAAAACATTGACTATTAATAGATAGTCTAAGAGATTAATTACCCTCTTCGATTTCTTTGCACAAAGGGCAGAGCTAATTTCGGCTTGTCCGCCGGGTAGCATGCAAAGCTTTTGCATGTCATTTGTGCCAATGTCTTTTGCGAACATAAATCAGGCAAGGAAACAGAAAAGAAAATTGCAATCCTGTTCTAACAGCACAGCCAAACACAAACATCCAGAACATGACACAAACAAGGAGAATACTGAGAACAAGGTATTGTAATGTTAGACATTAAAAAAAGGCTTCAGATCCTGTCCAGGTCAGATCTTTAGAAGGGGAATTATCTATGTAGAAATACCAAACGAAACGAGGGGATTACAATTCTCTGTTTTAGACTGATTTGCAGAAAATCAGCTGTATTTTTTCATTTAATTTCAACTTTAAGGCATACCATTACATTTTTGTGCAAAATCCAAATCTGTTATATTTGTGAAAGTAGTCACAGTGTAAGAGAGAAGTCACAGATTCAAATTAATTTTGCGATCAAGCCTCATTTATAAAACAGTGTGCAGGACCAATACTACAAATAAACACTGGGAATGAAAAAGTCAGAATAATTGCATGCATCCACATTTTAAACAACACTCCCCAGTACACTATAAAATGAGTAGTTGTCTTATATCTACCATTCACTTTTTAAGGTGAAGTGTGGCAACATCCAGGTATAAGAAGGGCTAATCTTGACATGGAAATTGAGCTTCTAATAAACCAGAAAATAAATGTTATTTCCCCTTTGTTGTGTCATTAAAGGTAGTATGTGACCCTAAACATATATTTTAAACATGCAAACCAAAGCATAATATATCTAGTTAGAAGGATGAAAAAAGTTTAATCCCTGAGGTTTTGTTACATTTGTTTGTACTGAAAGAAAACATCGCTGGGATCGCCAGACTTCAGTCTAGAAAAGCAGGTGGTGAGCAGTAACTGAGTGAAAGGTAAAGGAAGCTGCTGTGACAGATGTTATTAATGCACTATTAATCCTGAAACAAAATCTACTGCCCTTCAATTCTATTTAATGACTATTTAAAATTCCTCCATCAAAACCAATGATAATTTCATTAATCAACCTATTTATCTTGATTGAGGGTAAAAGGTTACATTATTCATGCTTACTATCAGTGATCAGTGATCAACCTGATGTCCCTGCATTTACAATATGACACTGATGCCATTTAGTGTCAGCAGCTACAGTCTAACAATTTGCGTTTTGCCTCAGGGGGCAAAGAACGTGAAGAAGAGCTGGCTATAAAGACACAGGGAGAAAAACAATTCCAGTCTGCTTCTACGTTGCATTAGTAAAACAAGCTTGTGGAAAGGGTCTGATTCTCCAGCAGAACATGCCTCTGAAAACATTAATGAACAAGTCGATTTATAAACAAGGTCTGGGTTTTCTTGAGATTCCCACGGTTTCACCGACAGACAGAAGAACAATATGGTATAAAATGATAAGATTGGGGTTGAAACTAACGATTATTTTGCTAACTGAATAATCAGTTGACTTTTTTTTCCCGATTAACAAAAATTTTTTTTTACAGAATTTGAACCAGGTTAAGCTAAAGCTGTGTCCTTTGAGGACTTCTGGATAGAGCATATTTACAGACAAAGAAGGTTTTCCATCTTAAAAGCAGAATGTATCAGTTTTTTGTACAAGTTTGGCTTAATGAGTAACTGGGTTGTTCTTTCAGCAAATGCCATGTTATAGACTCTGTATATGCTTATTCAATTACACAATTAGTCAAAAATTATTTCAATAATAGATTACTCACAATTAATCCAATTAAATGTTTCAGCCCTGGATATAATTGCTTCTAATTTATAACAAATAAATGTCCACTTGCTGCTAAAATAATAATAGGTAATGTTATAACTATCGCTGTAACAATGTTTTCCATAACATTTATTTATTGTCATTTTGATACAAAGACGAAAGGAAAAATGTAGACTAAAAAACTGCTTAATTTAGCAGAAAGATTCAAATGATTTTTGAGCAGAATATTTCAGCTTTTTGCTGTTCGTCTCTATATAGTAAGACAGAGCGGATGTTAACTCGTTAATTAGTCGGGCTTTTCAAGACCTACAGCTTGTAGCCTGCCAAGTACAGTTTTTAAATAGCGTTACCTTAATAGGCGACATTGCATCCAATTAAAAACGACTTTAAACTATACGAATATTATGACGGAATATTTTGGTGGATTTTAGTATATTTCAAACCACAAGCTTTAAAACACTGGCAAACCTGGATAGCAGTAAGTGTCTAATATGAACACATGGGTAAAAAGATGCCTCCTATTCATTATATATTTTCACATTTCTATACTCTTGCAATTTATCATTATCTTCTTACCAGTGCTCAAATCTCCAGCTAATTTTCCTTTTTTTTCCAACAAAATGTCTATGTGAGACATGCTTTAAAAACCTCTATCAAGCCCAATTTTTTGTAAACTAAAAAAATAGATATAACATTCTGTTATAAGAGCAGCGAACGTGCTCACTGCTGTATCTACAGGTTCTTACCGTGATCTGTGACCTCTTTTGTAGGCACTAGGAAGCGAGTGTTTGCTCTTTGACTTCGATCTTGATCTTGACCTCCTCCTGTGCTTTTTCTTCTTTTTGTCTTTATCCCTCCCCTTGTCCCGATCCCTGTCTCTTACTCGGTCTCTATCACGATCTCTTTCTCGGCCTCTGTTCCGAGCTCTATCCTGATCTCTGTCTCTGTGTCTCCCTGGGCCTTTGGACGAAGAGTACGATGATGATAAAGAGCCTGTTTGGACCTCCCTCTTACGGTTCACTCCTTGGTTCTCCAGGGACCGTCTGTGATCCTGAGGACACGCAGGTGGCGCGATGTACACTTGAGATGCAGAACCAGACAGAGCAGAGTAGGCTTCCTGTAGCTGAAAAGAAAGCAGACATTATTTCATCACAAGCACCTTTTCCAATTAAACAATTTGAAGATAATAAGAAAAGAATGGAGAAATTATTGACTAGATTAGACATTCAGTCATTTATATTGACAACAGCGACACTGAATTCCCAAAACGCTGTACGTCAGTGAAAAATCAATACTGAGGCCCGTCTCCTCCGGGAAACACACACAGTGTTTCCTGGAGACAGGCCTCAGTATTGAGATTAAGGATTTATGTATTCAATACCTCCATGTGTAGCCTTGTCAATGTTACATATTAATGCAACACATGCCAATTGCAGAATTTAAAATAGGGGAAAAAAACAAAACCTTGAATTTATTTGATCTGGGTGAGGCAGCTTATGCAGAGAAAATGAGGAGCCAGTTTGTGCTGAGAATATAATTGTGCCATTAAGATAACTGGAATAAACAATAGCATCCCAAAAATTATCCATCTATCTATCCATCTAGATGTACATTGAGGCAGAGAAGCAGATTTTGTTAAGAGGGTACCACTATAATTTACTGAAAGCGACATGGGTTTCAAAATGATAGTTCAGAGACAGATCGAAGCTCTTGGGGAGTTATTTTCAGAATTGCTCCCTTAAAGAAGAAAAAGGCCAAAAGCTGTTGAAAAGACAGTTTGGGTTAAACAACATAGCAGAACCCCTCTGGGAATACCCAAAGTTACGACTGTCAGTCGTAAATTGCAACTAATTACTTCAATGTGAGTCCTACTACTCATTTTAGATTCATCTGCTGCTGGATTATGGTTGGAAAAAAAATATTTAACTGTTTTCAGTTCATCTATGAAGATACATGTCACTTCAGGTATCAAGTGTGCTTCAGGAGCCATGAGTTTTTAATATGTGTGCATTTCTGCTGGGAAGCATGCTGACTAAGACATCAAGATGAAATCTTACATAATAATCATAACAATTACAAGGTAGAGACTGTTTGTGTGAAAAATAATGTTAACAAAATTAAGTTTTACAGTGCCCTCCACACTCACTGGTGACCCTGGTAAAGATGTTTTAAAAAGCCTTTTAAAGAACAAAGTCCCACAGAAAATGTTATAAACAAAAAAACATTAATACTGTAATACATTTAAAATGTACATAATTTAAAAACAGTGGATTACCCAGGGGCGCAACTATATGCAAGGCTATTATTAAATACCTTTATTTTACATATTACAGTAGTTGATTAATGAAAAACAAAAAATAATGAATAATAATGGAATAACATGCAACAGCAGCTGTACCCAGTGCTCAACACATTCTCTGTAATGGAAATTTGAAATAATGACATCTGAACAACTTGTACTTTATGTATGAATGTCAACACTAAATTGTTACGTGTCATGCCTTTTGCACTCGCCCATTTGTCAAGAACAGCATCAAATAAAATAGACTGTGCCACACTGTTTTCAATAGAGATCACTGCTAACTGGGTCAAGCAATCATTGCCCATACTTGAGCAAAGGTAGTTTTTGGCAAGCTTCAGCTTATTAAAGGATCTCTCAGCAGATGCAACCGTCAGAGGCATGGTAGGAATACTGCCTGTGTTCTTCGCTGCTAAGTCATATGGTCAAACAAGCTTTATTTAATAGCTTTAAATAAATTACACATCTAGCTAATGCACTTTTTTATATAAATAATATTTAAAAATTAATCACTAGGTATTAAGTGGCTGTTCCTACACTTCCACCTAATATTAGACCAATCTGTCGCCTTTCCCTGTCTTTACTGTTTCTTTCGCTCTCTTCTACTCCTCTTTCTCTCCATCCTCACAGCTGAATGACATTAACTTTGTGTTAAGAAGGTTTCAAAAATATTGCAGGCAAACCACATATAAATAACATGACATTTTTATTTCAAATTATATCCTTGCTGGATACAAGTTACTGATTGGACGCTGCATCTGATCAGACTTATCTGATACATCACAACAGCATTGTAGTGTTATATCAGAGTGCAGACATTTAAACTCAAGTTTATCACACCCAAGTAACTATATTTATGTTTAATGCTTCACCATCTAGTTAAACAAATTATTACGATCTCAACAATGAAATAACCACGAACAAGTTCCTTTATTTTTCTTGTCATGATCTGTTATATTGTAAACACTGATCAGTACCTACACAGCTGCAAGACAACGGCAACCTGTCATTTTACTAGTAGTAGCTTTAGCTAACCCGAAAATTTACAAGCCTCCTCTTGATACACTGACATAACTAATCTACTGTCTTTCTACCACTTTTTCATCCTTACCACATCTTGATCCTTCTCCGTTTTCTGATTTGTGCCCCAAAAGCTTTCTTTTCTGCCTCTCCATCATAAACTCCCTGTCATCAAATTATAACACCATTCAAATAAAACCAATCGTGCTCCAGAGAGTTCTCCAGGGGGTGCACACTAGAGCACCTAGTGTAAGTGTGTGTTCTTGTATATGCAACCAAGAGAGGACGGTCAGAAGATTTTAACCAACAAAGAGAGGTGACTTCTGGACAGTGAGGACATTTTCCTGGTCCTCATGTTTTTTTTTATCTTGTTTTTTGGTAAGGGGTTAGGGTCAGGGTCAGGGTTAGGCCATAGAAATGAATGGAAGTCAATGAAATGTCCTTGTAAAAATAGAAAGACGGACATGCGGGTGATTGATTATTTTCCTTGCTTTATGTGGAGCACTTTGTGCTACATTCTTTTTTTGAATGAGAAGTTCTTTAGAAATAAAGATTGACAGATTTTTGATTGAAGTGCATCCAAATAAAATAATGAATATAACATTATTAACTGTAGTACAATAGTTTATTCAAATCTCAATCTGACAAAAAAGGCTTGTCCTCACAAACAGTCCATTCTGCCATTTCCCATTGAACATTTACTTAGCAAACCATGTTTGAAACTAGCAAGTTTCATTTCCTCTTTGTGTGGGAAAAGATCTTTTGCGGCGAAGCTTTCTTATCCCTTTGGATATAAACAATATAACTGATTGGGGTGAAATTGAAGGGTTTGTAATATAAGGCTGGTGGCAGGAGGAAAAAAAACACACAGATTCATTGCTGCAGGATGGCTGTGAAAGAACAGTGACAAATTGTATCAGAGCAGAAGAATCCTATGTCTTGTCACATTTAACATTGTCACATCTAACAGTTGGAACACCATCCTGACTAGAACTGTCTTTCCCTTATCTTTTTAAGATCTATACATATTTTTCTTCTTAATACCTTTAAAATGTAATCAAGAATTTAAATCTACCGAATGCTAAGCATGACAGTGGCACCATCGTCTTGAGGGTCTGTTTACTTCCAGCGACACTGGGGCATTGCAGAAGACAGGTTGAATAATAAAGATGGGGAGCTACCACCAGAATCATCAACAACTAGCCATCTAAAATTTGGACAATTAAAGCAGGACAAGGATCAGAAGCACGCATCAGAATTGGCTTTGGATAGAGCTCACCAACAATAACATTTAACCCTTTTCAAAATGTATGGACTATCCTCTGCCAGGGAACCATCCAATCAAACTAAACTCTAATTTTTCTTATGAGAAGAGTAGTCACATCTTCAAGCAGAATTGGGTCACAACATCAAAGATGGCTACAAAAAGCGTGTGGTTTGTTTACAACTTAATAAAGAACAATTTGCCAATTTTGGAGGTGTGCATGTATATACATTTGACCCTGTATTTATCATTTTCACACTCTGTAAAGTAAATGAAACTCATAATACATTAAAATGTGCTACTAATTCTTCTTTGGAAAGTCACTTAAGTTGAATGTTTCATCATTCCACCAGGGTTGAAAGGCTTAAAACTAATTCATGCACCCTATTGCTGTATGTAAATTTCTGACCTGTACTTGCATATCTACAACTGAGCAACATTGTAGAGACTGTGCTTGCCTTTATTTCTCGTTTACAAATTATTTAGCAAAAATATGTCCGTTTTTATGCAGTGGGAGTTAGCAACATGCAACTCCACTTTAGCGTATTACATCTCAAACTGGTATCACATAGAAGACACAATTGACATCCATTGCACATTTAAAGTTTTCCTTTTTTTTTTTGGATGCAGTATGAAGAGTGGCATACATAATGATGAGCTGGCAGGCCTGACTTAGACACTTTTCATGTGGGCAGCTTTATTCCAGGGGTTTCATTCAGTCATTAAAAAGAGAAGAGGCTGCATTTGTATGCTGAATAAGTTTATCATCCTGCAGCTGCTGGCACTGATAATGAATTCTCGCATCTTTTACTTGAAAAGGCACATTTTTTCAAAGGGAAAAAAGTGTAACCAACAGAGTGGGGGTTGAATAAGTCCTAACATTTTGATTGATATAGATAATACACATGTTTCATGGTATTCTTCTTTTCATTTATTTCCTGAGATGGTTTTGGTCTCACTGTTTTTAGGATATGCACTCATATAAAAAGGCATGCACTTTTTCCTGTGATGGTAGCTATTTACCCATTTTCCTTTCTGGTGGCGAGGCAGGTTTACTGAATATTGTTAAAACTCGGAGCACACTGTGTGGAGGTGGTGAGCCAGTCAACCAGTGTGAGTCACAATAGCGAAAATGGAAGCTTAAATCCAGAAGCTTTTTTTTTTAAAGTAATATAACTGTTCTCTTTTAGCAAAATAAGATATTTTATATATTTTTTTAAGATTCATAAAGGTTTTATGACAAATGCAAGTCATTAAGCTTTTCAAGCCTTTCCTTTGAAATATCAAAAAGGACAACAAGACGAAAAGTTCTTTATAGTGTAAATAAGACAGCAGCCATTTGATGTGTAGATTGAACCTTCATATGATGGATGTCGCATGTCAGCCCCTCTGGTTATCACATCAGGTGCATGCAGAACTGGCCTGGTGCCTAAAAAGGCCAGGTGGCAGTAGGCTGGCTCCTGTCACTGCTGCAGCAGCTCTCTCTCATTCTACTCTGTGGCTACTGCAGTGGCCCTCAGGGCTTACTCATCCACCACCTCATCCTCGATAACGGGGCTTACTGATCAGTAAATGGATACAGTACCAAATAAAATGTAAAAAGCTCTAAGGGCATGAATACCTCTATTACTTTGCAACCACATTTGTATGTGTTTAATTTTTTTTTTTTTTTTTGGTATCGCATAATATCTAATCACTAATTTTCAAAACTTGCTCATGACTGGATTTAGGTCTGTACTTTGACTATGCTGTTTCAAGACATAATATGCAACTATCTTATTTTATTGTAGCTGTGACTGTGGTGTTGTCTTGCTGAAGCCTAAACCTCCACCCAAGTCTTGAGTTATTTCCTTGCCTCTAACAGGTTTTCTTCCAGGTTTGCCCTGAATTTAGTGCCATGAACTCTTTCCATGAACTCTGACCAGCTTCCTTGTCAGTCTTTACTGTATCTGTATATCCATTTAGCTGGTGCCTATCTCCAGCAGTCTATGGGCGAGAGGCGGGGTACACCCTGGATAGGTCGCCAGTCCATCGCAGGGCAACACACAAACAACCATGCACACACTAAGGTCACTCTAAATTGCCCTTAGGCAATTTAGAGTGCATGCCTTAGGCATGCCTTAGGCAATTAACCTAACAGGTTAGTCTTTGGACTGTGGGACGAAGCCGGAGTACCAAGTGAGAACCCTCGATGCACGGGGAGAACATGCAAACTCCATGCAGAAAGACCTCCGGCCGGGAATCGAACCCAGGAACTTCTTGCTGCAAGGCAACAGTGCTACCAACTGCACCACCGTGCAGCCCTCCATTTATTCATTTAAAATACATTGAACTTGCAGAGAACTAACCCACTTTGCTGAGGTGACCATAGGTGACCAAAGATTCTCCTTTTTGGTGAAGAAGCAGAAATCTAAAAGCTGATGATGTCACTGAAAGGCACAGATAGCGTTGTGGCTTACTGCGAGAGGATTCAAGGCCTGAGGACAGATGCTTATGCCATGTGCTTCCAGAGTCAGTTGAATTGGCTTTGTTGGATCTGCTGATGTACGCTCTGCATGTTTCCAACAGTGTTTATTGTGTTGAATATGGAGCGTGATTGTAGTAGGTAATATAAGCTGTCAAGAGGAAACCAAACCCTCTGGCTAAGCTTCACAGCGGCAGGCAGCTTTTGTTACGGACACTTTTAGTTCTATTTAGAGCAATTTGGCTGTGATATTGGAAAACGTGAGCATCTTTTGATAATCTTTACATTTTCAACCCTACAGGGATCACCATTTCTTACAGTTTCATAGAAAACATTGAGAGGGTCTTCAGTTTTATAATTGGCTGTTATCAGTGCAAGATTTGAGAAACTTCTCTGCTGTTGTGGTCACAACTATTACCCACTGTGTGATAAGAGTTCCACTTCGTCTCAGGGTGAATACTTCTAATAATGTCTTGTTAATTAGTAAGCTTGTCTACTGCCTACTAGTTATAGAATTGGAGTTTATCACACGGTCTTTATTATAAAAAAAATAATTAGGTCTGCAAAGCTACAACATCCACTCATCCCTTCTGCCCAGGCTGTTCCTTTTGTTTAGTACCTCTTATATCTGATCTTCAGTATCTTGTGAGGACAGGTGTAAAAGAGCAAATGCTTTCTATGCTTTGTGTTTCAATAAGCTTACAAGATACCAGACATGATTCTAACCTAACCTAACTTGCTAACATTTAAGTATTTATGGGAGCTAAGTCGCACACCTAAAACTGAGCAGTGAAGTAAATGTCAGATATTTATTTTCTTATGAGCTGTTGTTACTCTCCTGCCAGCTCTTTTCCCACATTTGCCTCCTTCTTTCATCATCACCAGCTACCTTTCTTTGTATGCTCCATCCATTTCTTTCAAATTGAAGTAGTTTGGTAAGAGGTGGCTGAAAAGGGAGATATATGCCCTCCCAGTTTTCATTTCTTTTTTAAAACTTTTTTAAAACTGCTTCACTGCCCTCTATGCTTTCGGGCAAAAAATGTGTTA